>SJXQ01005695.1:461561-487240 GCA_006408695.1 Aepyceros melampus
ACTCATATGTGCAGTAAAGTTTGAGAAGCTCCCAGCTGTGGCTCTGGGTCCAGGCAGGAATGGACGTTGCACACGACATGAGAACCTTCGCTTCTGTACTTGCATGGCTTGGGTGGTTTTATGCTGCCTTTCCAGATCACCTCACTTTGGGAAAACAGATGTTGCTTTCAATATTGTTCTTTCATTATGGTGCTCAGATCAACACCCATTTGGATGGTTTCTTGAACCCTGCTGATCTAAACAAGTGTTGTTTCTAGTGCACGCTTATATAATTTGCCACAAAGGTCTTTCTGGTTGCTATTTGCCGTAGCAACATTCAATCCCAGAAGTCCATGCTGATCACCCAGAAAGAGAAAGTCTTGTAATCAGACAGATATTTAGATGCTTGAAATTTTGCAAAATGACAGTTCTGTGGACCTGTGTCATATCTTTTGTCAACTTGTCATATTACAAGAAACCCTATGACTCATATGACCTTAACAATCTGGGATCGGGAACAAGTTGCCTGGTCGCACATCCTGCCTCTTCCTCTCCTCAGCTGTGTGGCTGAGAGACACTAGTGGCCTCACTGGGCCTCACCTGCTTCATCTCAAAATGGAACAGCATCGCAGTGCCTGCTCGTAGGATTGCTGTATAGGTTACAGGATGCATTACGTGGAAAGTGCCTGTGCCTTTCTCATCGAAAGCCCCCAGTGGACATTCACTGTTCAGATCACAGGGTCCTAGAATTTCAGAGCTGGAGGTGGAACTGAGACATTGCATTTTTCAGATGTAGAAGAGGAAGCCAAGAAGTGAAAAGAACTCTCCTGAGTCTACACAGCAGGCTAGGCCAGAGTCCAGCCTAAAACTCAGCCTTCTGATTTCTTGTGTGATATGTCAACCCCACCTCATCTCTGAGCAAGTACAGTCCTGGGAAGGTGGCTCGGATCAGTAAATCGAAATGTCCTCACTTCCGTGCTTTCATTGCTACAGTCTTATTTTACTTAAGAGCCATGGTCTGAACCCTATAGTCACAAATACATATATATAGTCTGTGTTCCAGGGCAGAAGTCTATACTTAAACATAAGATTTGGGGTTTTTTGTGCTCATACCATTTTGACATGAGTACAGCTTAGGAGCCCCGGATCCTAGGACCATAGAACAGCTCTTAGCTAGCGATATCCTGTTCACGTTATCGCAGCAGTCAGTTAAAGCAAACCATCATTTTTAAAAATTACACTTACAGACCTTAAACACTCATGGCAGGCTGAGCGTGGATTGGAAAAGAATTTCCAGACACAGAGCCTTTCAGAAGGGGGTGAGTTTATTAAGAACACAGAGCAGAGATAACGTGGGCACTGCGAGTGCAGCAGGCCAGCCTCCTGACAGACCAAGGGGAGGGGACACTTTCCGTGGGTTAGGAGCCAGTTCTTATAGCCTCAAGACAAAGCAGATTCTTGCTGGAGGCTTGGCTTTAGGTGACTGGTTAGGGCATGATAGGGTGATCGTGGGGTAGCGTTTTTGCTGAATTGGTGTCAGGAAGTTGGTTGGTAATGATCAGGGGGCGTTTGGGGCTATAGTTACAAAGGGGCTTTGGTTAGCCTCAGAGGTGCCCTTGGCTCTGGGCTCCACTTCTGCGGCCTTGGTGCAAGGCCTCACACCTGTGGCCCAGGACAGAACTCCACAAAGACTCTATTCTAACTTGAAACATATAGACTTGGTTCAGTTGTTGGCCAATCTTTTAATGTTAGGGCCAAAATCTTTGCATTCACTTTGGGCCTATTGGTTGTAGTTGATGGATTTTTGGCCAGTGTGTGCTCAGTCTTGTCCGGCTCTATGGCCTTATGGACTGTAGCCAAGCAGGCTCCTCTGTCCGTGGAATTTTCCAGGCAAGAATACTAGAGTGGGTTGCCATTTCCTGCTCCAGGGGATTTTCCTGAACCCAGGATGGAACCCTTGTCTCTTGCATCTCTGAATGGTAGGCAGACTCTTTACCACTAGCACCACCTGGGAAGCCTTTCTCTTTTTTTTCCACTTGTACTTCACCCATAATGCATTGTCTCAATATCCAGTTTGATTTCTTTAAAACACAACTGAGTCCACTTTAAAGACATTCTTGGAGCAGTTAAAGAACAGAATCCTACAACTGAATAACTTCTTTCCCTAATCTTTTAGTTGTCTCATTTACATAGAACTTGAGAAAAAATTCTTAGCAATTTACCTTTAAAGAAATCTTCCCAAGTATTCACTGGAAGAACCAGCCACCTTCTTTCTTTCCACGAGCGTTTTTTACTCATTGATGTAGTTTTTATTACAAACATAAACAGGTATAGAAATAAACATAAATAACTCATGGTACTCATGCAAGATGAGAGTAGAAACTTACAAAATGTTGAAAAATAGCTTAGTAACTGTGAGGATTAGCCATTCCCTGGGTGGTCAGAATGTTTTGATTATTTTATGCCATCTGACAAGTCTTGGTCTGACCAGTGATATAGAAGTTTTAAGAGCCTTTCTAGCATAGACCTTGCTTAGGAATATTTATTTGAGATTCTTGAGTCTATTCTTAATTCCTGGGCTTGTATGATACTTACAGTCCAATGATTCTGAAAAATTCACTTAACCAAATATTGAATCCAGGCAGATGGGATTCATCAATTCCTGTCCTGTCGACGGAGGACCAGCTTTCCCATGTGAGACCTTGCTTGACTCAGTGAAAGTCAACTTACTTCCTTGTCCCTCCACTTTCTAAAAGGATTCTCTGATATCTTTTCTTATTTCAAGTGGGTGTTTTAAGAGTCAATAACATTTAACATGAAATCTTACTTTACTAGAGTTAAGGTTTCAAATAAATACAAAATATTTTCACAGTACCCGAGACGGTGAAAATGATGGTGCATTTTCTTATTTAGATAAAAGATGACACTTGTATAAAAGACAGCCTTATAGCTCATTTTGTCTTTTCTTCAGCCATGCCCTCTGCTTAAAGAGTAAATAAGCTTGCCTAGTCCCTCTACCAAGGAAGGCAATGGCACCCCACTCCAGTTCTCTTGCCTGGAAAATCCTATGGACGGAGGAGCCTGGTGGCTGCAGTCCATGGGGTTGCTAAGTGGGACACAACTGAGTGACTTCACTTTCACTCTTCACATTGGAGAAGGAAATAGCAACCCACCCCAGAGTTCGTGCCTGGAGAATCCCAGGGACGGAGGAACCTGGTGGGCTGCCGTCTACGGGGTCTCACAGAGTCAGACATGACTGACGCGACTTAGCAGATATAGCAGC
Source organism: Aepyceros melampus (assembly GCA_006408695.1). Taxonomy (NCBI): domain Eukaryota; kingdom Metazoa; phylum Chordata; class Mammalia; order Artiodactyla; family Bovidae; genus Aepyceros; species Aepyceros melampus. The sequence goes on from SJXQ01005695.1 coordinate 464,824, forward strand.
AGTTCCTCTACCACTTTAACAAGATTTGAGCTCAATTTTATAGACCTTTCTCCCCTATGGAATAAATGTCTGATAGGATCCTAAACGTAAGTCCACATCAGACCTTCCAGCCACATCCTTCTGATGAGGCCATGGACACTCTTTTCGTGTGTCCTGATCTGTCTGTTAACAAACACTCTGTCTAAAATCTAGCTGATTCTACCCTCACCATCACTGCGGTGCTCTCCAACTCAATACCATTTCTCCCCGAATTCTCTGCCTTGACCTTGCCTGTTGTAGTCTGTTCCCAAAATAGCAGCTGGAAGAATGTTTCTAGAAAATAATTCAGATCCCATCACTGATGCTCAGAACCCTCCAAGGCTCACGGGGCCTTAAAGAATCCCTTCTCACCTCGCTTCCTCTGGCTGCCACCCTCTTCCTTTCCCTGTTTCCTTCCAGCCTCAGGAACTTTGCCTGTGCATACGATTCCTTTTGCCTGGAACATGCGATTCCCCAGTTACAGGCAGCACCTCCTCCCTCACAGTTCTCAGGTCTCTGCTGGAGCCTCACCTTAGCTGCCTGCCTCGTCTCCCCTCAGTGCATGCCAGCTCCTTGTCCTGCTTTATTTTTCTCCATAGTACTTACCACTACTTACCTGCCATACATTCACTTATTGCCTCCCCATCCCTGCTACATTCCCAGCCATCTAGAACCTTCAGCGCCTGACATTTAAACAGTGCTCAGTACACACATTTTGTTCTTTTGTATATATAAAGTGTTTTTACTTAGGCCCTCTTTAAACTCTAGTGAATTTGTTTCCATATTGCTTCAGTTTTATGTTGTGGTTTTTGGCCACGGGACACGTGGGATCTGAGCTCCCCAACCAGGGACTGAACCTGCTCCCGAGGGAAGTCCCTTCATATATATATATATATATATATATATATATATATAAAACTTCCAGAATGACAAAGAATCACGTCACAGTGGCAGCCTCTGGGAGTGGAATCAGACAGAGAGTGAAAGATGTTTGTTTTTTTCTTCTCATTTGTCTTTTTTTGAGGGATTTTTTTCTTTTTCATTATTGAACTTAATTTTTATTGGGCTATAGCTGCTTTACAGTGTTGTGTCAGTCTCTGCTGTTCGGCGCAGGGGAGCAGCTGTGCACACACATGCATCCCCTCTTTCTTGGACTTCCTCCCCATCCAGGTCGCCACAGAGCCCTGAGCGGAGCTCTCTGAGCTGCACAGCAGGCTCTCATTGGCTGCCTATTTTATGCATAATATCCATAGTGTATATGTGTCACTCCCCACCTCCCAGTTCATCACACCTCTTTCCCCCTCAGTGTCCATAGATTTGTCCTCATTTTATTGAGGTCTTTATGTGGACTGAATCCATAAACTCTAACCTAGGTGATAAATAGGTATAGCCCTAAAGTTTTTTACAGTTTAGCTATAAGAAAAGCTAGAAGAATGATGTTTGGATAAGAAAACAAAGAAAATGTGGTTCAGTCATAGTCCAAAATGTCTGGGATTGCATGGCATTATTTTTAGAGTCACTTTTCAGGATGTAAGGGGGCCGTTGCTGAGGATCCATGGCAAGCCTGGAGGCTCTAACCCCAGTGTCTTGACCTCTTTCCAACTGAGATCATTGTTTTCTGCTTCCCTAAATCCTTCCTGTCATTCCAGTTATAAAACTTTGCTTTCATTTCCTCTCCTTAAAGGTCTTCTGTTAAAAGGAACTGCTGGCAAATTGCTGGTACTTTTTCCTCAAATCCAGTATGCCTTTGGGTAATAGGTATGTCTGATCGGTCACATAACTTAAAACGTCTATAAGTAAAAACAATTTCATGAAGGAGATATTTCCCATTTTTTTTCTAAACTGTATGTAATAGAGCTTTTTTCTGAATCCTCCTCATCTCTCTGCCGCTGTTTTACCATAAACCCTATTGTGCTGTGTGCTTAGTCGCTCAGTTGTGTCCAACTCTCTGCAACCCTGGGGACTGTAGCCCACCAGGCTCTTCTATGCATAGGGATTCTCCAGGCGAGAATACTGGAGTGGGTAGCCATTCACTCCTGCAGGGGATCTTCCCAACCCAGGGATCGAACCCAGGTCTCCCATGTTGCAGGCGAATTCTTTACTGTCTGAGCCACGAGGGAAGCCCATAAACCCTACAAAAAACGCCAAATATTGTAAGAAACTTCCTTATTTAGAAGAGAAACCTGGTTTCTCTGATGTATTTTTTCTCTCTTAGGATACAACTAGCTGGGGAAGATTTTGTCTCTGGCATGTTGAAGGGAGTTCAGATGTCTTTCATTTAGTTCCAGCTGGTGCTACAGAGCAAACTGCAAGCACAGTCACTGTACATAAGATTGAAAGGCAACCCTTTTTGAAAATCTCCACAAATAAATATGTTATTTTATACCAAGTTGAATTTTATTTTGATTACAAAAATAAGCTGTTATTATGAAGTTCAAAATGCACAGATTTGGATTTGAGTTTAGACAACTTGCAGACTGCTCATCATACTTTCTGTAGGTTGTAAATATTTGGCAAACTCCATAAATTATGCTTTGTAACCAAGTCATCAAATAAGCCCATGATTGAATACTGTAGAAAGTAAATTAGAAAAATGTTGTGTCTTCTTCTTGCAGACAAAAAAGATAAGGTCAGATAGTTTATTACAGGTAATAAAATCTTATTTTAGTCAATTGAATTGACTGTCAAAATCACTCTGTTGAACTGAAATTATGTTGAGTGGAAGAATTACCGCAAAAGTTCTTAGAGAAGGGATTTATTCTTTGTTTTGTTAAGGAAAACAGTCAAGTTCACATTTAGTCAGTGCCGCCTAATGGCTTTGCTAACACTCTGCAGAGCTGCCCTGAGATTTCAGGTGGTGTTAGTGGTAAAGGGCCCACGTGCCAAGGCAGAAGACAAAAGAGACTCGAGTTCGATCCCTGGGTCCAGAAGGCCTCCTTGGGGAAGGCGTGGCAACCCACTCCATTATTCTTGCCTGGAGAATGCCGTGGGCAGAGGCGCCTGGCAGACTGCAGTCCATAGGGTCGAATTGCAAAGCGTCATGAACACCACTGAAGCAACTTAGCACTCACGCAGAGCTCCCCTCCTTTCAACTAGCTCCTCTACCCATAGGCAAGCACAGACCTACTCAAAGGGATCTAACCAGAAGCCTCACCTGGGACTTCCTTAAAAATGCAAATTCTTGGGTCTTATGCCAGCCTAATAAATCTGAAGTTCTCAGAATGGAGCTCAGCTCTCTGTTTTTGTTTCTCTTTTTGTTAATCAAAGTATAACTGATTAATATAACAGTTAAGGCAATGGCATCCCACTCCAGTACTCTTGCCTGGGAAATCCCATGGACAGAGGAGCCTGGTGGGCTGCAGTCCATGGGGTCGCTGAGAGTTGGACACGACTGAGCGACTTCCCTTTCACTTTTCACTTTCATGCATTGGAGAAGGAAATGGCAACCCACTCCAGTGTTCTTGCCTGGAGAATCCCCGGGATGGGGGAGCCTGGTGGGCTGCCGTCTATGGGGTCACACAGAGTTGGACACGACTGAAGTGACTTAGCAGCAGTATATTAATATACAATGTTATAAACAATTAATATAAACAATGGTATATTAATTTGAGGGCACATCATCGTGATTCAGTATTTTTACAGTAATATTTTAAACTAGCCTCCCAGGTGATTCTGATGCTGGATGAAGTTTGAGTCCCCATTTGCTTAGCATACAAATGGACTTAGTCCAAAAATTATAGCCAGTTTGAACCCAAACAAGTTTTTATCAAATTAATTGACTGCAGCAGGCAGGTGAATCTATAGACCTACTGATTCCTGCGGCCTTACCAGAAATGGTTAGAATTCACTAATACAAAAAGCATGATTAAAATGATTTATTTCTGTGACCCTAGTGGGGAAAAAGCTATTTCTTGAAGTGTAGTTTTAATTGTATTAGCTATCTGGTGGTTCTCAAAGTGTGGTCCCAGACCAGCAACTTCAGCGGTGCCTGGGAACTTAATCCGAGGTGTGAGATCTTAGGCCCTGCCCTAGTGCTCAAGTTAGGAGCTCAAGGTTAGAGCTGCTGCCCTGCAGAAAAGCTCTGTAAGGAGTTTCTCCTGCTTCTCTTGTAGAGCAGCCTTGAGGAACTTGCATTTACTGGTTTGAGGGACTTTCATTTACTGGTTTGAGGAACTTGCATTTACTGGTTTGCTGCCTAGGCTCACCTGAGCCAATGCCTGCTAAATGCTAAAGGACCTCAGTTGTAAATCTGCATTTCCTATCCATCATCCAAGCCCCAATATACTAATTGATTTAAGTTCTTCACCACATTGTCTCATGGTTTTTTGAGGCTCAAGTTTGGGATGGGGTGCGTATGTGTGTGTGTGTGTTTAGTGTTTCCGAGAGTGAATGTTGGCATGCTCGTTTTATTTTTTCTTTGAAGTTGCTCAGTCATGTCCAACTCTTTGCGACCCCATGGACTGTAGACTACCAGGCTTCTCTGTCCATGGAATTTTCCAGGCAAGAATATTGGAGTAGGTTGCCATTTCCTTCTCCAGGAGATCTTCCCGACCCAGGGATTGAACCCAGGTCTCCCGCATTGTAGGCAGATGCTTTACCATCTGAGCCACCAGGGAAACAAATCAGCAAGAGGCAGTAAAAAGTTTTCTTAAGGACAAGCTGTGAATTGGAGCAAATGGGTGGATGCGTATTTGTGAGCTTTAAGTGTCCCCATCTCACCTAGATGTTTTCTTCTTGCCAAAAAGAAAGTGGGGCTCATTTGCTTAATAGCTGGGTTGAATGTGGAGACCATGAAATCCTGAGCCTTGGGAGGGTCGTATGCATCAGTGAATGTGGGTCCTGAGCCTTGGGAGGGTCATATCCACCAGTGCCTGTGGATTCTGTGCCTTGGGAGGGCGAATGCATCAGCGCATGTGAATTCTGAGCCTTGGGAGGGTCGGATGCATCAGCGCATGTGGATCCTGAGCCTTGGGAGGGTCGTATGCATCGGTGCATGTGGATTCTGAGCCTTGGGAGGGTCGGATGCATCAGCGCATGTGGATCCTGAGCCTTGGGAGGGCCGTATGCATCAGTGCATGTGGATTCTGAGCCTTGGGAGGGTCGGATGCATCAGCGCATGTGGATCCTGAGCCTTGGGAGGGTGGGATGCATCAGTGCATGTGGAGTGGGTAACACTTGCCCTGGGGGCCTCCGTGGCCACTGGTCATCTTTGCTCTCTCTTCCTCCAGAAGTTCTCATGCTCCTTTTGCCAGACTGTCTGTCCCAGGATCCAGGACTTAGTGTCTGACCCATGGTGGTACTCTCTGCACTCTGAAATTGTTTCTTTATCTCTGTATTATCAAAAATTAGTTCCTTTAGACCAGACGTTGTTGACCCAGATGCCTACAGGAGCCAGGGAGATGATGTGAGTAATGGAAAGGTGCTGGGAGACAGACAGGGATGGAATAGAATGTAGTGAAGTGAGGGGTACATATCCCGTCTGGGGCACTTAACTCTTGACAGTTTTCCAACCATCAGAACATGGCCCAGAGGTTGCTAGATGGTTGTTGGTGGTATTTTTTCCATGAGATACTGGACATCTGGGTTTTTTACATGAAATTTCCTGATGTTAAAATGTTGACAAATATATTTATTTTCATTAGCATTGTGTGTGTCAAACAGCAAACTTGTCTGTGGATCATTTGGAACCTCAGCTCGAGACAACAGCCAGCATGTAGCATGAATGCAGCATGCAGGATGAATTTGCACCAAAGTGAATGCTAATGTTTGCATAATATGTTTACTTCACGACATTTTAAGTGAAGATGCCCTTTGTGTCTTTTTTCCTTCCTTCATTCAGCTGTTCATCCTAGAATTATTTTTTGATGAATTATAAATGTGGGCAATCATTTCTTCTACATGAGCTTTCTTATCCTCATTTTTAAAAAAGAGAGTTATAGTGAATGACCCTTGAAGTTACTTTCCCCTATAAAGACATGGAATTTCTTTACAAAATAAAAACATGTACTAGAGGCCAAGGAGGGTACCAATTAGTTGCTTGGATCCCTGTGTCTATTCTGAAGATTCTTTGGATGTAACAGAAGGTCATGGCTTGAGTTGTAGGAAGGATGCAACATGAGCTTGACCTTCTAAAAAGATGATTATTTTAGTTGCTCAGTCCTGTCTGACTGTAGCCCGCCAGACTCCTCTGTCCATGGGATTTTCCAGGCAGGAATACTGTAGTGCGTGACTATTTCCTCCTTCAGGGGATTTTCTCAACCTAGGGATCGAACCTGAGTCTTTTATGTCTCCTGCCTTGGCAGGGAAGGTAATACGGTAATAGCATAGGGCTCAGAGCACTGCTTCTCAAAGTGTGGTCTGGACCAGCAGGGTCATCCTCACCTGGGAACTTAGAAGGGTAGGGTCTCAGGCTTATCCTCTGATTCAGACCTGCTGAACCAGAGTCTGCATTTGCACACGATCTCTAGGCACTTCCTTTACACATTCAAGTTTGAGAAGTACAGTTGTACCTCAATATCCACAGGTAAATGGTTCTAGGAACCGCAGCCCCCACCGCCCCCTCCCCCTTGACCCCTGAATATACCAAAATCCACAGGCGCTCAAGTCCCTTGTATAAAATGGCATCATACAGTTGGCCCTCAAATCTGTGGGTTCCACATCAGCAGACTCGGAGGACCAGCTCTATAGAGGTAGGATGCAAGGAAATAAGTCGTTCTTGCCTTCAGCAATTACACAAGGAGGAAGACCTGAGAAAGATTTGAAATCAAGAGACTGTTCCAGGTGAAATTGGAGGAGATTTTAAATCTGATTAACTGAGAGCATGCTGCTAAGATCATCGGAAATTGAGGGCCTAGTTACTTTGGGGCAAGAGAGGAAGAGTGAATTTAGAATATGTTCTCTGAGGGATGTGAGTGTCCTGGACTTGCTGTGGTCACACGGTTGAGGGAGCTCACTGGGAGCTCATCTGCAGGCTGGCCCTGACCTCCTGTCTCTGTGTTCCCCGTCTCTACAGCCCTTAACTTTCCAAAGGTGACTATCTTTATTTTTTTGAAACACCACCCACCCCCTCCCACCAGTTTCTTAAGTCATCAAATGTGGGGTTTTAGTGTTATTTTTCTTAGTAAAACTCCTTACCAAAACGCCTGTGCAGGAACCCAGCACTGGAGCTGGAAGAGGTTTCACTGTGGTTATCAGGCACCTTGTCACTTTCATTAAGGTTTCCTTGGGGTCAGTGGGAGAACAACGTGAGAAAGAAGCCTCCAGTGAGGCCTGTCACAAGTGAATGCAAGTGAAATTCACAAGAAATTAACTGTTTTAAGGGAGTATTTTAGTGCCATTTAGTATATCACCTGGAGAAGGAAATGGCAACCCACTCCAGTCTTCTTGCCTGGAGAACCCCATGGACAGAGGAGCCTGGCGGGCTGTTGTTCATGGAGTCACCAAGAGTCGACCGCGACTCTGTGACCGAGCACAGTGTATCACAGTGCTGTGCAACCGTGACCGCTTCCAGTTCTACAGCAGCATACCCCCCGAAGAAAAATCCATGTCCACTTACGGAGTGCCCCCTTCCCCCTATTCACAGCCCCCATGCTTACTCTAATGTGTCTTTTAAATGCGCACACAGTTTTCTTTTATACTAAGTTGGGCTCATGCCAGTAGAGTTTAACGTGAAAGTGTTAGTCACTTCGTTGTGTCTGACTCTTTGCAACCCCATGGACTGTAGCCCACCAGGCTCCTCTGTCCATGGCGGTTTCCAGGCAAGAATGCTAGAATGGGTAGCCATTTCCTTCCCCACGAGATCTTCCTGACCCAGGGATCGAACCGAGGTCTCCCGCATTACAAGGCAATTCTTTGCTGTCTGAGCCACCAGGAAAGCAGTTTAACATAGTAGTATATTTTATCATTAACAGTTTTCTCATGTTATTTTCTTGGCCTTTAAAATGTTTTCTTGGGCTTCAATGTACTGTAAGTCCCCATGACTTTTAAGGTGGGTTTTCTAGGTTGTTGTCTCTCTTGCTTCTCTGGAAACCTCTCAGCCTCTTCTGTTCCAATGCTGTGATCTTCACAGGGGACATGTTTGCTCTGCTGAGGTTTCATGAACGCGAAGGTTTCCTGAGAAAAGATACAGCCCTGGGCCCAGCCCACAGTCACTCGGGTTGCCCTAATTGCAAGTGTTATCAAATGACTCTGCCAAGGGAATGCAAAATGAAGTACTCTAATTGTACCAGAAGTTTGAATTTCACCTTTTGGCCCCTGGGACAGAAAAATGTCACTAGCTGTAAATTGATTCTCCATTTACTACATAGCTCCAGTTTTTACTGCTGGCAAAAAAAAATGTCTTTGGGAACATAATGAGTGTCTAACATGGGCCTACATGTGTTTGTGTGTTTTCTTATCTTTGGGGTATAATTGAAAGATGGGACACGTGAGGAGGTGGGTTGGCAATGCCTGAGATGAGACTCTGTTGCCTCTAAGGAAATAATTTAATAATCATAATAGCGCAGTCCATGGGCCAGATCCAGCCCTCTGCTCTGACTCTTTAAAATGTTTATTTTGTTTACTTGGCTGTAGCGGGTCTTAGCACACAGGATCTTCAGTCTTCATGACAGCATGCAGGGTCTTTGCTTGCTTTTGTGAACTCTTGGTTGCAGCATGCGGGATCTAGTTCTCTGACCAGGGATCAAATCTGGGCCTCCTGTATTGGGAGTGTGGTGTCTTAGCCACTGGGCCACAGGGAATTCCCCCTCAGCCTGATTTTTGTATAGCCAGTGAGCTAAAAATGGCTTTTAAATTTTGAAAAGATTATTAAAGCTGTGCAACAGAGAGCCATATGTGGCGCCCAATTCCTGAAGTATTTATTGCCTGGCTCTTTACAGATAAAGTTTACTGGCCCCTAATAATTATAAGAAGAAGAGCAGCGGTGAAGTTTTTATTTTACATTGGATGCTAGATACTGTTCAGAGTGCTTGGCAGGCATTATCTCATTAATTCTCAAAACAGTCCTGTGAGATGGATTATTCTCATTTGCAGAGGAAGAAATAGACCCAGAAAGTTGAGTAGCCTGCCCAGGTTCACACAGAGAGTAAATGGCGAGCTGGTGTCTTGAACCCAGGCGCTGGGTCCACTCCAGATCCTGTGTTCTACACACCCTCTCCTGCAGCACCCAATCTGAGGGCTAGTCTCTTCCACTTGCAGCACAATATGGTGTTGCTGTACTTTTCAATGTAACCGTTTAATGTCACTATTTCTGGGAGTGGTCATAGGGCAGTGCTCCCAAAATCAGAGGCCTGCACAGTGTTTTCCACAAAAAAAGTCCACGTGCAAAGAAGATTCTTTGGTCAAATGAGAATGAGGAAGCCTTGTTTAGCAGAATTTCTTTACTATAGCTATCTCATAAGCAGTGATATATTCTCATACCAGTCTCAGCCAGGAGGGGGGATATTCAGTTTTTTTTTTTTCCCAAATGGGTATGCATTCATTCATTCCTATTGAAGACACACAATATCTTTCAGAACTACTGTTTTACAGAGAAAAGAAGTCAGCAAGTGATGTCATAGAGGCATTGCTCAGCCCAATATTTTCTCAGATGTGTCAGAACAATATAATGCAGAAATCATTCATCTTTACCATTCACATCCTTTTTATTGTCCTGGTTTTCCTGCTGCCATTTCTCTTCCTTCCCTCCCCAATTTTTAGGGGATAGAGCAGAGGAAGTGTGGGATTTTTTTTTCCATAAATGAAAGGAAATTAGATAATGAAACTCAAACCCTTTGACTTAAATTCTTTTTAGTAGTTTTTATCTTGAAAATCCTGTTTGGTTTGTGGGATTACCTGTACATTTGATCAGCCCAGACTGATCGGTGATGTTGCCTGGAAGTATAGACAGACAGAGGCTCCTTGATTGATGATACTTATTCAGACCCTCAGCAGGTAGCATTTGTCTGCATGTCGAGTACTGTTCATTTTGGCGTGGCTTCATTTGCTAGTGTTGTCAACTGACATGTGTAGGAGAAAAAGTGACCTCAGAGCTCTTAAATACAGGCATCAGCCACAGAAACAATTTCATGAACACTTTTTAATTCATCAGCTCTTCACCCATCCCTCACCACCAGGATCCTGCAAATCTGACAGTTGAGACCAAAACTGTACTCTTACAAAACCGGTAATTTCTGACCAGCATAAAATGATGCTTTGTGTTCTCTTAAAATCTTATAATTCTTCAATTATTTCAGAGTTATCCATATGGATATAAAATATTGTCATTTAAAATAAACAAAACATCTCATTTTCTTTTCTTTTTAAAAATGTTTATTTATTTGGCAGCATTGGGTCTCTGAGCTGCTGCACGTGGGATGCCGGCTGTTAGGCGGGGTCTTGTCCTGGGTGGAACACGGACTCTCTACGTGCGGCGCTCAGGCTTAGCTGCTCTGCCGCACGTGGTGTCTTAGTTCCCTGACCGGGGATCAAACCCATGTCCCCTGCATTGCGTGGTGGATCCTGAACGACGGGGCCACCAGGGAAGTCCCTCTCGTTTTCTTTTTGAATGGTGCTGCTCTGTGCCTTTTGAGCCATTAAAGAGCATTGTATATTGCTTATATTATGTTGCTCATTCGGAAAGTGCAAGTAAACATGAGCATGAATTTATTCTGAATGTATATATGGATGTGAGAGTTGGACTGTGAAGAAGGCTGAGCGCCGAAGAATTGATGCCTTTGAACTGTGGTGTTGGAGAAGACTCTTGAGAGTCCCTTGGACTGCAAGGAGATCCAACCAGGACATTCTGAAGGAGATCAACCCTGGGATTTCTTTGGAAGGAATGATGCTGAAGCTGAAGCTCCAGTACTTTGGGCACCTCATGCGAAGAGATGACTCATTGAAAAAGACTCTGATGCTGGGAGGGATTGGGGGCAGGAGGAAAAGGGGACGACGGAGGATGAGATGGCTGGATGGCATCACGGACTCCATGGACGTGAGTCTGAGTGAACTCTGGGAGTTGGTGATGGACAGGGAGGCCTGGCGTGCTGCGATCATGGGGTCGCAAAGTCGGACACGACTGCGCGACTGAACTGATGTGTGACTTAAGCTGGGTCTATGAAATAGGCTGATAACAAGACAAATTAACAGGAGAAAAGGCATACAAATTAATTAAATTTTCATTTTGTGTGCATAGGGGCATCACTATAGAAGTGAACCCCCAAAGGGCAGTGAGATTTTAGAGTTCATATAGCATGTTAACAGGGGGTGGAGAGGGGGCAAGGGGCAGATAGTTTTTAGGGAAGATAAATGGGTCCTGAGGAGGACAGACAGGAGGTGTGGCAGTCCTGGATGATTTCTGTTTGAGTGTGGTGTCCACTTTTCATCTTCTGAAAGAGAAGATTAGTGTTGCTTCTGGGGAGAGTATTTATGGCAATCCAGTTCCATTGGGAGGCTCTGCTTTTAGGCAGATAAGGAATTTCAGGAATCCAGCTCAAAATAATTCTTATGCCAAAATGGCATATTTTGAGGTATCATATCCTGATTCTCTCAACAGTATATTTATCGGAGTAGATATCTGGAATGAGATGTAGTTATTTAGGAGAAGATTCTATAGGTTTAATAGAACATTGTTACAAGATATCAGACTGTCATGGGTAGAGTCAGGCGTGTGTGTGTCTGGGTGTGCTCAGTCATGTCCAGCTCTTCGTGACCCCATGGACTGTAGTCCGTCAGGCTCCTCTGTCCATGGAGTTTTCCAGGAAAGAATACTGGAGGGGGTTGCCATTTCCTCCTCCAGGGGATCCTCCCGACCCAAGGATTGAACCTGCATCTCTTCAGCCTTGTGCGTTGGCAGGCAGATTCTTTACCACAGCGCCACCTGGGAAGCTCCAGAGTTACACTTAAGTGATGGAGAAATGGTCTCTTAGGAATGATAGTGAACAGAAACCCATTTGGAACGGGAATTTGACACTTTAGCTGCTGGGTGATGACCAAGAATAGCACAGTGTCCCCTCCTTCCTTGTGACTATTTAGAGGTTCTTTTTGACCTAGTCTGGTCAAGATAATCAGCCAAGTGACAGACTGTTTTGACTACCTGTGAGTGCCTAAACTGATTTTGACTAGGAAAGTAAATATTATTCAGGCCCATCCGTACAAAGAAGAGCAGATAGAAAGGTTTGTTTTGTGGAAGACTCAGACTATGTCAAGGGGAAAAAGGCTCTCGTTGTTCTTTTTTTCACCCCTTAATGTTCCCTTGGATTTGAAACTTTGATACGAAGTATTATTGACTTTTGAAGGGCTTTGAAATCATTACTGGGGTTTTCCATCTGCTGATGTTTTTTTCCAAAGTTGCCGTTTGGCCCCTATTTCAATAGTTTGCTATCATGTGATTTGCATATGCTCCTTAATTTAACCTTTCATCCTGAGTTTTATCAACTGACTTTGTCTAGAATTGTCAGCGTAGCTCCTTTATTATGCATGCAATTCTGTTCTGTCTCTTTTGCCTTTGAGGCAGCAGTTAAGGTGACTTTCAGTTTTCTTTGCCTGATTTTTATTGTTACCACTGTCACTGTCTGCCTGTTGGCCTGTCCCATGCTGTGAGGGAGTTTTCAGCACTGACAATGGTCTCTTGCCAGGGTAGCACTCAATACCTTTGACCTATACTTATTTCTCGCCTTATTAGAACCAGGAGAAAATAGTTGACATGAATAGAAAATTTGTTTTATTTTTTCCTTTTTAACATGATGTGGAAATCAGTCTATGGTATACAAACATTGGTAGATATGCTGTTTAATTTTAGAATGGTTTTAGCATCCCAGATAAGCACATTCAAAAGGTAAAATGTTGATTCTTTGGTCAAATCTTGCCTAAACCACCAGTGTCTTCACTCTCCTGCTTTTACCCCTGTGCTGTGCTGTGCTTAGTCGCTCAGTCCTGTCCGACTCTTTGCAACCCCATGGACTGTAGTCTGCCAGGCTCTTCTGTCCATGGGGTTATCCAGGCAAGAAGACTGGAGTGGGTTGCCGTCCTCTCCTCCAGGGGATCTTCCCAACCTAGTGACTGAACCCGGGTCTCCTGCATTCCAGGTGGATTCTTTCCATCTGAGCCAGCAGAGAAGCCCTCCGAGCCACCAGAGAAGCTTTTACCTCTGGGGTTTTCTAATTCCTCAACCCGGCTCTGCCTCAGTCCTGGGTTGAATACTCCAGGGTCCAAGACTTTAAGAACGGGAGCGTTGTTTCCCAGCCCTAGGGGCAGATTTCATAAATGGTGCCTGATGGTTTGCATTGTAACAATTCCCAGGTGAGTCTGACACGGCTTGTCCCCGGACTACACCTTATGGAGAAAGTCTCAGTTAACTTGTGAATTTAAGATGCCTCCACCATCTCCACTATAGCCTTCTCTTTGAAAGCAAACACTGTATGATTAGAGAGGATGCTCCTGCAGCTTACCTTTGGAGAAGATTGCATAGCACATTTAGAGAGTGTCACAGGGTCTGCTGGTTTTTGCATTGACAATTTGCTACCTTGACTAAAAACCAGAAAGAATCACTGCAGATGGTGACTGCAGCCATGAAATTAAAAGATGCTTGCTCCTTGGAAGAAAAGCTTTGACAAATCTACACAGTATATTAAAGGCAGAAATACAAGTTCACCGACAAAGTCCTTAGAGTCAAAGCCATGGTTTTTCCAGTGGTCATGTATGGATGTGAGAGCTGGACCATAAAGGCTGAGCACCGAAGAATGGATGCTTTCGAACTGTGTTGCTGGAGAAGACTCTTGAGAGTCCCTTGGACAGCAAGGCGATCCAACCAGTCAATCCTAAAAGAAACCAACTCTTTCATTGGAAGGACTAGTGCTGAAGTTGAAGCTCTAATACTTTGGCCACCTGATGCAAAGAACTGATTTATTGAAAAAGACTCTGATGCTGGGAAAGACTGAGGGCAAGAGGAGAAGAAGACAAGAGGATGTGATGGTCGGATGACATCACTGACTCACTAGACATGAGTTTGAAGGAGCTCAGGGAGATAGTGAAGGACAGGGAAGCCTGGTGTGCTGGAGATGGAGTCACAAAGCATCAGACATGACTTTCCACTGAACAACAAAAACAAGAATGCTTCTGAACAAAATCTAGAAATAAGATTGAGTTGAAGGAAAACAACTCTGCTTGAAGTGATGCTGACTGGAGGGACCAGTTATTTTAGGAGGACTATGTGCATAGAAAAAGCCTAGAAACTCAGACAGCAAAGTGTTGTCACCTCTCAGGATCAGTAATGGGATTTGGAGTAATCTTTACTTTTTGCTTTCTTGCTTTGCATTTTTCTACACAGAGCATTTAAATATTATTTTCCTAACCTTAAAAAATTGCCAAATGTTTTTAAAGGAGAAAAAAGCAAGATATGTGCTCTGTAAATTCATGTATCTTTTGGTTTAGGTCTGTTATGTCTATATCTCTCTACATTTGGGGAGTTTTTTGTTTGTTTTTTGGGTTTTTTCCTCTGTAGAGAGTATTTTTTCACTAATTTTTTTATGTTTTTTTCTTTTCTACAATTTTAAAGGTTACTTTCCATTTACAGTTATTACAGAACAGCAGCTGTACTCTCCACGTTGTGCAGTATGTCCTTGAACCTCTCACGCCTGCAGTCCATGCCGCCTGCTCGCCGAGCCCTCCACCTCTCCCCCTGCCCACTGGCAGTCACCAATCTGTTCTCTGTGTCTCTGAGTTGGTTTCTTTTTTTGTTATTCTCTTCATTTGGTTTTTAATGGGAAAGAGATTATTTTGTCTATGAGAGTCCTCGTGTTTACGGGTGAGACCCAGACATTTGCTTGGAAAATGGACACTGTGGGGCCTGCAAAACGAAGATAAGTGTGAAAGGTCCCAGAGGAGAGGGTGAGGGAGGGAAGTTCTCAGGGTCCGTTCAGGGGCAGCCTCTGTTCCACCCACCTTCCCCCTCCCCAAGCACCCAGCACTGGCCACCGAGAGTCTCTCAAAGGATCCTTCCTTAGAAGGCCTGAAATAAGTTTTAAGTTAATTTAGACAGAATTGGAAGAGTTGGCAAATGAGAGAACAAGGGCCATGACAGACTCCGAGGAGGTGCAGAAGCTTGCACATTGTAGCTGAATGGATTCTGCGGCTGGTTCTCCGCATCCAGGCTGCTGTCCCAAGGGAAGACACCCAGCGTAGAAGGAATCACTCCCTGAGCCACCGTGGAGCCCATGTGTGAGCTCAGTGTGTGTCGGGGAATGATCCTTCTAGAAATATGCAGCCCAAGGCTTTAAGACACGTCTTGTGGGGTGTTACATAGACTATTTACATATATGCTTATTTTCAGCAATTCAGAAAACTATATCTCAATTGGCTTTTTTTTCTTTTTTTTTTTTTTGCTTCTGTTAATCTGGAAACATTCAAAGAAGTTGGTATGCATGTATCTCATTTCTACCTTTACAACTAAATTCTAAGGTTCTGCTGACACCTGCTGGCATCTTCTCTGTTTTATGTCGTAATAAGAACAAAACCAAAGAGCCAAACATTTAGCGTATTTCCCACAGTCTTTTGGCCTTATCATGCCAAGTGTACATTAAGATAACAGACATAAGGGAAGGTTAATGGATCTTTTCACGTCATGGAAGGAGATATGGGGACGAGCCCTGAGGACAAATTTCCCAGACACACGAAGGGCAGACAGCCGAGTTCTGATTGCCTCTGCCCTGCACTGGCCACTGTGTGACCTTGGACAAGGCTGTGGACCTCACATTTAGTATCGCAAAGAGGAGAAACGGAAGCTTCCTCCCTGTGCTTGAGGGGAACGGGGGCATTTCTACTAATTAAACCGTGAGCCACGTCACAGGTGTGATGACCTCAAAGGTCACTCGCAAGGACTGTTCCATCCCAATAAATAAGCAAATTTGTTACCACATTGTATTTTCAAAAAATGGATGAATGTCACTGAAGCCTCCTCAAAGTCCAGTCTCTCTGTTGTTTCCTTTTAGAAACAGCTGACTCAGAATGATCTGAAAGAACCAATGAACCGTCTCAGAAATGGTCCGCTTTTCTGCCCTCGGGAAACCATGGACTTTGTTTTGTGTTTCGGAACATGTAACAAGGCTTCAGTGCTTCCCAGTTGAGGCCAACCAAATTATCTGTGCTTTTTCTGTCTTTTCTTGGGAACTGTGTGGGCCTGCGGCTTGTTAGGCCAATCGCAGGATACTTGATCATCCCCAGGGAGTCAGAGTCCCATATTTATCCTGACAGAGGAAGCAAGGTCTGATGAGGAAAATAATTGAGGCGTTTCTTTAACGCTGCTATTTCATTTCTTCCTCCTCCCTCAGAATTCTGACTTCATCATCATGCTTGCTGAGGCTTTCGATGCGATTTAGAGTCATCAGAATTTCCTTTCCTTTGTGAAAGGAAATTTTCCTCTCATCTCTCCCAAGTCCTCCTCCAGAAGTCTGTTAGGTTTGACTGGGGCTCAAAGAGGAAAACACAAAAATTCTCCTATAGACTCATATCCATTAGGGTGGCACCTCTCAAAACACAACAAAAGCAGAAAATAGCAAATTTGGTAAGGCTGTGGAGAAATCGGAACGCTTGTGCATTGTTAGGGAGACAGTAAAATTATGTAGCTGCTGTGGAAAGTAACACGGCAGCTTCTAAAAAACAAAAGCAGCATTACCACACAATCCGGCAGTTCCACTTCTGGGTATATATCCAAAAGAATCAAATCAGAAACGTACGGTGACATTTGTACACCCATGTTCATAGCGTGAGTCTTAGTGATGACAGAAGGATCCACTGACAGATGAACGGATAAACCAAGGGTGGTCTACACATGCAATGGAATACATTCAGCCTTAAAAAGAAAGGAAATGCTGACACCTGCTGTAACACAGAGAAGCCTTGAGGAGGACAGTAACCTGAGTGAAATAAGCCAGTCACAGAGGACAAATGCTGCATGACTCTGCTTAGATGAGGTGCCTTAAGCACTTAAAGGCAGAAAGCAGAAAGGAGAATGGTGGTTGCCAGGGCTTGTGGGGGAGGGAAATGGGAAGTGGTTGTTTAATGGTTCTTCAAATGGTTCTGTTTAACTGAACCAAATTTCAGTTCTGCCAGATGAAAAGTGTTCTAGAGATGGCTGGAGGTGTTGGTTGGTTGTGCAGAAATTTGACTTTTACTTAATACTACTAACTGTCACTTAAAAAAGGTTATGATGATAAATTTCACATTATATGTATTATATCGCAATTAAAATTAAAACCACACAGACATATAGAACTCAGTCATCTCCTCTGGCCTTTGCAAGTGACTTAATCCCTTGACCATGTTCAACCTGGTAATACTATGCAGTTCTAGCCAGTGGAACCCTCGGTGATGACAGAAATGTTGTTTATTTGCACTGTCTGATATGGAACACACATTGGGTTTTGAGTGTGATGAGTGCAGAAGATGCTGAATTTTATTTTTATTCAGCTAAAATTTAATTAATTAATTTTGTTAATTTTTATTCAGTTTAATTTAGCCACATGCAGCAAGTAGCTGCCGTGCTGGACAGGGCAGGTAGACTGGACATCTACATGACTATTTCACAATACTTTCCCTCCTCAGCACAGAGCTACAGCAGTCAGACTCTGAACCTAAGAAGGTAAAGGCTGGCCTATGTGTGGGCCCCAGTTCTGTTTGAACCCCCAGTACTATGAATTTGCTACAAAGCATTTTGCCAAGAGTGTGACTCTATTTTAGAAGCCTGGTATGGCATAACTGGCATCTGTTATTGGGCCCACGAGCAGAGTTGGCCTTCATTCGCAGGCCAGCCTTTTCTAGTCAAATGCCCTTGGGAAACCTAAATTCCTTCACTGCTGCACACGGGCTTCTTCACTCGTCCTTGTAAATCCTTGGAGTGATGTTGTAAACTAACACTGAGGTCCAAGGCCGTCTACAGAAACTATGCAAGCACATCGCTGTTTCTTCCGGGTATCCTGGCAGTCAGTGCCTGCTTTACTTTTTGAGGCTTTGCTGGAAAACACAGACAGGTAAGAGGTAACAAATTCTTACACTGAAATAGAATCCCACAATAAAATGGATGAACCTCTAATATATTCATCCTCTAAAACAAGAGTAATCAAACATGTCGCCATGGATTGTATAGTGTTGCGTTAGAAATAGGAAAGATTGCTGGCAGCTGAAGGGACTTAAATTTCAGCAGGCTGCAAGTAAAGACTTAACCAGTCAGCCAGTGGGCAGCATTCCTTCATGACAGCCCAGTGTTTAATGACACTGTGTGTGCCACATTTATCTTCATGGAATGAGTGAAAGTGGTTTATTGAACAAAAGGTGAGCATTTGATGCGAATGGGCGTGTGGCAGGAAGGAGATAAGAAAAAATTTATATTATTCTTCCACTAAATGGATATGGGCTGTCTAATAAGGACTTCCTGGTTTAGCTCCGGTGGATTTGCTCACTGGGAACACCTTCTCTTTCTTTTTCAGCAATGGGTCGAAGGCCTGAGATCCATCATTCACAACTTCAGGGCCAACAACGTCAGCCCGATGACGTGCCTCAAGAAGCAGTGAGTTTTGTTTGCATGAGCCTTTGTGCTTGGCGTTTGCCAGGCAAATGCAGACTAGGAGATGCAGGCTGCATATATGCACCAGGCAGCTTCCCCTCTGTGTTCCTGACTTTGGAGAAGTCGTTGACCAGTTCACACCGGTACCCTTCCTGCCACCTGGCAAGCATGTGTGATGCCCACAGCCAAAAATCTATTTGAGGGGAATGGTCGGTGGCAGGAAGGTACTGAACTCCACCTCCTCAGGTCCCCTGGGTTGTGGGCCTGGGCTTTTGTGTCCCCAGGCTGCCGATAGTAGCTTTGTGTGCCTGGTGCCATAGCTGGGGTCTGGGTGCAACTCGAGCCTCTACGGCATGAGACTGAGGGATGGGGAGTACGGCTCCATTCAGCAGAAGCACCCACCACTCCAGAGGGAGAGGAGCACTGGCCCCGGGGACTGTTTCACCAGCAGTCAGGGATCCAAAGGTACTTCTGAACTTCAGAAGGCAGGCCTTCCTTCCCCCAGCTCACTGTATCCAAAATTCAGAGAGGAGCCAGGTGGGAGCTTTTAACCCTATCAAGTTATTCTTTATGGGTGACGTGACTCAAGCAGAAACCCTAGCCGAAGCCCTAGCCCACCTGTTTGAGAAGCAGTGATCCGGGGCCCGGGGCAGGCGGCGGGTGGTGCGTGCAAGCCTGCACAGAGCAGGCAGCATGCGTCCCTTAGCTGGGCCCGGCCAGCACCCAGGATGGACTCCCCGGATTGTGGGCGATGGAAGGAGAGCTCTGCCCCCCGGGCCTTCCGTGTCTTGCTCTGGTCCATTCGGCGGCGCTCTGGGAGCATGGGCTCTGCTATAATCCCCGGGTTGGCCGCTTCGTTGCCTGAGGACTTTGGGGAGGTTCTTTCCTTGTGCCCCACTGTCCTCATCTGTGCATGAAGGTGGCGACACCGCTCGTAAGCGTCCTCTCAGCAGATGAGGCCGTGCAAAGCCGGTGCTTGGCGCCTCACCCCCCTCACTCAGAATTACTTACTTTGATTCTGATGCTCGCATTCCAGTGTTTCCCTGTTGTCTTAGAAGAGGGGAGTTGTTCAGTCGTGTATTTTCCTGTTTTTGTGCAGCTGCTTCTCCTTTCCCTCTGCAGTTGCTCTGGCATGATTTCTTAAAAATAAACAGCAACCCAGCAGATATTTTGAGGTCATAGAATCCCAGAGGGTCTCAGACTTCTGGCATGCCCTTTTAGGCCTGGGGGAGCCGATTCCCTGTGTCCAGATGCCAGATCTTAGCTGCCCTCATGGGTGTCCCGCCCAGACTGCTTTCTGTCGCTGGTGTTCACCCACCCACCAGCTGCTGGAGGGTGAGGTCACTCAGGGCTCACGTCTGCCTGCTTCTGAACCACCCTCTGCCTACAGGGGATCACCAGTAGATCACCACCGCCCAGAGTATCCCAGGGGGCCGGCTCCAGGACCCCTGCCCATACCAAAATCCACAGCGTCCCTTAGGGTCGACCCTTCATGTCCCTGGTTGAGGAGGGCTGACCCCACACTCGCCCCTTCTTCGTAAAGGAAGCCCACAGCCAATGACAGGCTGAGACAGGATATCAGAGCCTGCCTGCCCCCTTGCCGCCAAGCCTGGCTCAGATCACACTCCAGAGGTCCCAGTGGCCTTGGGACAAAGCCCGGCTGAGAGCACAGCTTGGTGAGGCCTGCCCACTGCTCACTCCTGTGGTCCTGAAACTAGCTCCTTAAAGGTAGCCATCTGTGCTTCGAGGAACACTGACTTAAGACACAAGCTTTATCAAACCATCATGTTCTGCAGATTGTTAGATTATTTACAAGAACAGTGAGCATGGAGTCTACAGCCCTGGCACCAAAGGATAGGTGTTCCGGGTCCGCTTGAGTCCTGAAAACTTGGGAAAAGCACAGCGTTTCTCACCGTCAGTTTGAGTTGAACTTCTCTGACAGTGACAAGTTAAGGATCCAGATTCCTTTATGGAGATGGTGTCCACCCATCCATCAGTTGCATGAGGAGTAGGTCACAAAGGGCTTGCGCCTGCCTGCTTCTCCCTTTGCACTTCACTGCTCCCTGGAGTGGCAGGGGGTGAGGGCCAGGGGTGTCCCCACTGACTTCAGGCAAGCCGGGCTGCTGTCACCATGCCCTTCCCTTTCTTAACCCCTTCAGTAGATTATTACAAAGCAGCAGTCAAGGACAAGAACAGTCACCAAACAAGTGCCTATAGTTTGCTGTGTTTAATGCAAACACCCAATTTCCTAATTCATCTAGGATTGCCCGGTAAAATATAGGACTCTCGGTGAAATTTGAATGAGTAACAAATAATGTTTTAGTATAAATACATCCTAAGCAATATTTGGAACATACCTATAGTTTAAAAAAAATTATTTGCTATTTATCTGAAGTTCGAATTTAACTGAGAGTTATATTTTTATTAGCTAAGTCTGACAAACAGTAAATTTATCTCACGGTGTGAGATTGTCTCTGGTTTTCTGAATAAATAGTCTTTGTTTGAGTGAACTTTCTTTTAACGTTTTTAACCAGATGGAAGCTGTTCCTCTCAATAAACATTAAAACAGTTGTTACTGTTGTTTCACAGCTGGATGAAATTGGCGTTTATGACCAACACAAATGGGAAAATTCCAGTTAGGAGGTAAGTCGGTTATTCCCGAGCGCTCTGCACAGCCTGGGTCGGCCCTCAGGATACCAGTCCACAGAGAAAGCCCCCACGAGGACTTGTTAATTGCTTTAATTACAGGTATTTCTGGAATCTTAGTTTGAATCACATTATCAGATGCTGTGTTTACTTTGTAAAAATCACTTATGGATGTAAAGTCACATTTTTTCTCAGAATGCATAGCAATAAGCCTGATAAAGAACTTCTGAAAAAGTAGGAGTTTTTTTTTTAATTTTCAGATAAGTAGGTTTTGGGGATTTAAGTAGCTTCCCTGGTGTCTCAGATGATAAAGAAGCTGCCTGCAGTGCAGGAGACCCAGACTCAATCCCTGGATTGGGGAAGATCCCCTGGAGAAGAAAATGGCAACTGACTCCAGTATTCTTACCTGGAAAATGCTGTGGACAGAGGAGCCTGGGGGGCTACAGTCCGTGGTGTCAAAACAGAGTGGAACACAACTGAGCGACCAACAATTTCACTCTTTCACCTACTTGCCCCAAACAACCATTGCTAAAATTGCAGTTTCTTTTCTGTCCTGCACCTACAGTAGAGGGGTAGGGACGCATAAAAATCACTTATGGATGTAAAGTCACATTTTTTCTCAGAATGCATAGCAATAAGCCTGATGAAGAACTTCTGAAAAAGTAGGAGTTTTTTTTTTAATTTTCAGATAAGTAGGTTTTGGGGATTTAAGTAGCTTCCCTGGTGTCTCAGATGATAAAGAAGCTGCCTGCAGTGCAGGAGACCCAGACTCAATCCCTGGATTGGGGAAGATCCCCTGGAGAAGAAAATGGCAACTGACTCCAGTATTCTTACCTGGAAAATGCTGTGGACAGAGGAGCCTGGGGGGCTACAGTCCGTGGTGTCAAAACAGAGTGGAACACAACTGAGCGACCAACAATTTCACTCTTTCACCTACTTGCCCCAAACAACCATTGCTAAAATTGCAGTTTCTTTTCTGTCCTGCACCTACAGTAGAGGGGTAGGGACGCGTCTTAGGAGGTGCGATGCCTCTGGACGTTGCCGCCCATTCTGGGCTCTGTCGGCCCTCTGTGCCCAGGGCCAGCGGGCAGCACTGAGTCTGGGTGTGTTGTCACTGCCAGCGCACCCCTTCAGGACTGGCGCCTCCCCTTCGGCCTGCCCAGAGCAGCAGTGGCAGGGATAAGAGGCAGTACAGCCTGGTGGAGCCAGGAGTGGAGAGCC
>SJXQ01005695.1:487585-539883 GCA_006408695.1 Aepyceros melampus
ACCCAGCACCCCAGTGTCTTTTTGGCTGGTGTTTGTGGTAAGCACTCCACGGTAATTGCAAAAGCTGGGCTGGGCCCCGGGGTGTCTGCTGCCCATCTGAAGCCAGGAGTGTATTCAGAGTCGTGAACCTGAACTCAGGATGAGCTCCCAGACCCCGACCCACTCTTCAAGAATTCTCCAGGCTCGCATTCAAGTTGAGCTCTTGCCCAACACTTTAGCAAAGAAGCCAACCAGCAAATAGCCACAGGCAGAACCCAGGCCACCAGGTGGAGCCTGTCTCAGAATGGCTGTAACCGTCAGGATGAGGGGCACAGGTTGCCCTTTGCGTGGCATTTAGGGGAGAGCCTTGGAGCAGCTGCACACTGGCCGTTTCTGCCTCTCCTTTCTCGCCCTCTCTGCTAGCCTCGAAGCTTCCATTCTGCATTTCCCCGAGGGCGTCTCCCTCAGCATCCTTTCACATTTAATAGAACTATCCTAGAGATCATCGTTTTCCTTAATTCTGTGGATGATAGCAGTCATGAACTAAGGTATCCATGTGACACAGCTGAGGTATCAACGAGGAAGCACAGGGCATGCACGCTGTAAAGAAGACCAGGCAGTAATCTTTTTATTTCGCCTTTTATTGAGGGCTTCCAGAGTTATCAACTTCATGCATCTGTTGTGGTCTTTACGAACCTATATGTAGGATTCTGATATTTATTTAATAACTTACAAGCAAGTCAATTTTGCATTTACTTTAGAAGTTTTTTAAAAAGCCCTGCTAGGGACTTCCCTGGGAGTCTAGTGGTTAAAGCTTCACACCTTTGAATTGCAAGGGCTGCAGGTTCAATCCCTGGTTAAGGAGGTAAGATCCCACTTGCCTAGTGGCCAAAAAAACAAACAAAACATAAAGAGACAATATTGTAACAAATTCAATAAAAACTTTTAAGAAATGGTCCATCTCAAAAAAAAAAATCTTAAAAAGCCATGCTAGCACCCTCGATCAGTGTTTGCTGGCAAAGACACTTCATGCTCATCCTTATCGTAAATAAACCTTTTGCTCTATTGAGAATAGCAAGGTATGATTTTAATGTATCTCAGGATCCTACAGCTATTGCCAGATATTTAGTGCATTTTTATTTAAAAATAAGTATGGAAGTAATAGGGCTTCCCAGTGGCGCAGTGGTAAGGAATCTACCTGCTAATGCCAGAGGCACAAGAGAGGAGAGTTTGATCCCTGAGTCGGGAAGATCCCCTGGAAAGTAAATGACAACTGGCTCCACTCTTCTTGCCTGGAGAATCCCACGGGCAGAGGAGCCTGGATGGTTCCAGTTCCTGGGGTCACAAAGAGTCAGACACATACACACTGAGGTAATAAGTCCAAACTTGGAACAAATAGCAGTGTGAAGACCAGCAATGTAGGTTGGGTCTGTTTTTACATACCCTGCTCTCCTGATTTTTCTTCTAAGAAAAGGTTCAGGAAATGGGCAAAGGAGAAACACAGAGATTGTGATCAGAGCACTCCTAACCAGCAGTATCGGTGTCATTTGTACACATCCTTCTAATCCAGCCTTTGTTCCACAAGCTTGGAAGCCTGATCCAGCCTATTCACGAACAAAATGATCGCCCGCCTCTTTTTGTAGCAATAGCCCAGATATTTTGTCATCCTCTTTACTGCCCTCTGACGTGAACTCTGGGGCAGCTGCCAGTATTCGCAGGTGTTTGACAAAGGACATCTGTGGTCTGGGGGCAGTTTGACAGAGTTGAAGGAGAATTGATATCGAGCCAGTGAAAAGCGGATAAATCTTTGTGTGGATGAGCTGCCAAGGGCAAGGTGGAAATTGTTCTGAATGTTTTAATGGATACGAAGAGTAAACACGTTAAAATGTCGTTTCATCCCTCTCACTCTGAAGTTTTAAAATGGAAACTATTAATGTAGTGTGTGTAACGTTAGAGGAGGTCTGGCTTCACAGTCGTTAGATCAGGTTGAGCGTGGCCCCTTTCGGCGGTTGTAACCGATGCTTAATGTCTAAGAAAAACTCAGGCACAGGGGAAGAAAGCTCTTTCCCTGCCTGTCTCCTTTCTTTGCGCCTCTCTTCCGCCATCTGCCTTTCTCCCAAACCTGCACACACGTCCTCAGTGTACCTTCCCACCTAGACCAAAGCTTTGAAAGTAACTCTTCCTATGTATATTTTTCCTTTTAGAAGTCCCAAAGGAGAGTGTACGTTAAGAGGGCTGAGACCTCAAGAGTGGTCCCTACAGCCCATTGTCCACATAATCCGTCCACATCCCGAAGGCGCAGCCTGCTGCACTGAGGGTCTGGATCTGTGGGGCTTCCCTTCGTGCTCCTCCTTGACTGCATAGCTAGTGTTAACACCACTGGATGGATTGTAGAGCCTTTGAGGGCAGAGGGAGACTCAGCTTCTAGAGTCATTGCTGTCTTGCTCATCTGTAAGGTCTCCTGGAACAGGGAATTTAACCGGATAGGACTGGGCGGCACTTGAGGGTGTTTGCTTCTCTTACACTTCCTTTGGGAAGGGTGGTGTGTTTTGATTCAAGATGCTCACTGAACACCGATTTGCAGTGAAACACTGAGCTGTGCTCTGTGGGGCTGTGTATAAAGGGTTGCATGAGTCACAGTCCTTTATATATACTCTGCCTGCCAAAGAAATGCCCTCTGATGCTATCTGAATGCTCCCAGCCTATGATGTGTGTTTCTCTCAACCTGTGATAAGTATGTTTCTCCTGGCTAAATACTGGATCTCTGGAAAATCAGAGAATTCACCTTTGTTCCACAACCCTCCTCACTCTCAAGCCAAATCCATTTAAGGCCCAAGAATAACTCTGCAAGCTGCCTGGAGAGAAGGCAGCCCCCTCCCCGACCCCTTACCTTCAGGGGGATGGTCTCTTTCCCTTCCTTCTCCTGTTTTTTCTTGTCCCCTCCTGCAAAGATGGGCCTGAGAACAAGCCCTTCTGGCCATCACATAACCTCTTGTCTTTATTTATTTATTCATTTATGCACTCACACCTGCCATACAGCATGCGGGATCTTAGTTCCATGACCGGGAATCACACTCGTGTCCCCTGAAGTGGAAGCCTAGAGTCCTAACTTGGACAGCCAGAGAGTTCCCAGCTCTTGCCTTTATTATCTTCTCAACAGTCATGCCTCTGGGCTCTGACTTTGCCCTATCCAAATCCATTTAAGGCCTAAGAATAACTCTGCAAGCTGCCTGGAGAGAAGACAGCCCCCTCCCCGACCCCTTACCTTCAGGGGGATGGTCTCTTTCCCTTCCTTCTCCTGTTTTTTCTTGTCCCCTCCTGCAAAGATGGGCCTGAGAACAAGCCCTTCTGGCCATCACATAACCTCTTGTCTTTATTTATTTATTCATTTATGCACTCACACCTGCCATACAGCATGCGGGATCTTAGTTCCATGACCGGGAATCACACTCGTGTCCCCTGAAGTGGAAGCCTGGAGTCCTAACTTGGACAGCCAGAGAGTTCCCAGCTCTTGCCTTTATTATCTTCTCAACAGTCATGCCTCTGGGCTCTGACTTTGCCCTCACTGATGTCTTCCCACATGGATTTTCCTCCTTCGTGGCCCCGGACACCCTCTTTAGTCCATCTCAGTTTCTCTGTCCCCCACAAATTCTTAACCTCCTACTCCTGAAAGATGTCCTTGTCCTGCTCTCTGTTTCGTGTCATTTTCCCAAGCCTCAGCCAGTATTCTCCTCTTGCAGACTCTCCCTTCCCTGCCGCACCATCTCCCCAACAGCACATTGTCTGCCGGGGATCAAGCCTAAGTGTCCTGCATGGACAGACGGTCTCGTTACCGCTGAACCACCTGGGCAGCCCTAACACACACATATTCTTTTTCAAAAATGACAAAATGAGCAGCTACTTTCCCCTACATTATAAAGGGCAGATAAACTACTTCTTAATCCAACGTATGAAAACTGTGTGAACTCTCGAGAAGTGGGAAAATGTGGGCATAGCACCCTCTGCCCTGAAACTGGTCTAATACACGTCTGCTCCACCTTGTCTGCCGGTCTGTGAAAGAGAATTCATAGGCCTCCCTATGTTTGGATACAGTTGTCTCAAACTCTCTTAAAAGTGCATTTCTTGGAGTATTTTAGACTGAGTATGAAACAGTAAAGTTTTGAATGAATGCACAGCGGTTCACTGACCTGTAGCTGGTTCTTCTAGTCTCTCCTTGAGGCTGTCCCTGCAGTGGAAGGGGAGCCTTCTCCCCCTGATCGAGGGGGACCGGTCAGTGCTCACCCATGAATGGCCTCTGCTTACGCAAATGGCGGGGTGCAGGACAAGCTGAGGCGGGGAGGATCACCATCCTGTGCTCCTGGGAAGGTGTTCCACAGCCACACCGCATGCAAAAGCCAGCTCTCTCTTCCCCCAGCGGCTGAACTTCTGATTGATATCGTTATGGTGACTAACCACCTGAACTTCCACTCAGGCGGTGAATGAAGGCTCTTTGGGTGGCGCAGATATGGCTCAGAGTCGAGTGTGGACTCCAGAGTCTAAGCCCTCTCCTCAGCTGTGTTCATTCTGAGTGTTAGCAGTGTTTTAGTCAGGAGTCTGTCTCCTACTTTGATCATCATCAGGAAATACACTCCTTAAGGTGTTATCCATTTTCCTAGCCTTGATGCACACCGTGCTAGTTCAAAGGCACCACCATTATTCAAAAATACCACGTCTCAGGGTAGTGCCAAGATTCTGCTGAAACACTGAATAGTTGCTCCCCTGCCTCCCTTCTCCCTGATATCTGTCACTTTCTTAATAAAGTCCCCAATCCTTGCGGCAGCTGACATGTCAGAGTAGCGCATTGGGTGCTTGACTTGAACAACAGAAAAAACATACAAATGAAATATGTCTGATAATGCATGTCAGCTGCAGTATGGGGCCAGGCAAGGATGACCCCAGGCATGGGCCGGGTCCTAAGGGGCCTCCTTCCTGTCCCCAAGTCACCACGAGCTTCTGTCCTAGAGCTGCTGGTTCATCTGCCACATCCCTTTTTCCTAAGAAAGCAGATTGATAGGATCAAAATTTATTACTGTGGTTGTCCAGTGGTCTGGATGCTGGATGCGTATGTTCACAAGTAGCCCCGGGGACTGTCTGTCTTAGAATCAAGTCACCTGATGGCACAACCAGCTCTGGTCAGCAGAGGGCCATTGCAGGAGCCAGTCTGGGGAGTGAAAAATACCCAGAAATGAGAAATAATTTTATTTTCCTTTTTCTTTTCTTCTATCCCACCATCCTTAGTTTTACTTGGATCTTTGCCTCAGAGAAAATAGATTTAATAGTAACTTTTTTTTTTTCCTTTTCTGCCCTAGTATTACTAGAACCTTTGCATCGGGGAAAACAGAAAAGGTGATCTTTCAAGCACTCAAGGAGCTAGGTCTTCCCAGTGGAAAGGTATTCATTAATTTAATAATGTTTTTCTAAAACTGCTTTGTGTATTTTTGTCCTCATGTAATAAGTAAGATTATTTATATTAAACTAATTCAGTTAGATTCAAAATTAGGTTCAGTCACATATAGTACAGTTAATTTTTCCTTTTTTCTCTTCCCTTCTATCCTTCCTTCCTTTTGTTTTCTGGGCATTTTAACCTAAACATTATAGTATTCAAATAGCTTATTTCCAAATGTTCCTGTCAACTTTATTAAGAATAGGAAATGACAGCAGGCTGCTCTTTCACACAACTTATTGAAAGCTTATTTTATAGAAGCCCATCAACATTAGCAGAACCACACACAATGTCAGCATGAAAAATGGCTCATAAATTAAGTTCTTCAGGACAGCTGTGCGATACCTTATGAAGCACCTCTCCCCAAGCAAAACATTTGAGTTTGTGGCCCTTTGGACTTAAAATAATTGCATTGAAATAAATTTTAAAAATAAAATGGTTGCAATGAATGTATTAACTGCAAGAAAGATTTAGGCTGTTACTGTCTTAACAAGTCCTATTTGAAATATAAGGTTCAGTATGAAAAGGAAACTCTTGTAGAACTCCCTTTATATTGCCTGTAAGAATTCACAAAATAAGCATAAGAAAACGTTGGGTTTGATTTAGTCAGCACCCTTGTGGCGAGTAGTTGTGTTGTTCCTTCAAGGAGAGGAGAAAGAAATGATTCTTTGTGTTTATTCTATGGAGTATCTCCAGAGCAAGCCCAGCTGTGGCCAGTGTTTGAACATCCAAACCATGATAACTAGACACACTCCTTTACGTGCGCCATATTCTAGTAGGCTGGCCCACGGTTGGACCTTCTGGCTCCTATCAGGAAGAGTCAGAGACGAAAACCCTGGGATTGCAAGTAGTCATCTCTCTGCTTCATGAACCTGTCGATTCTGTATATCCTCCAAAGAGAGAGGACGGTGCCTGATTTATGACAATGCTTCTGTTCTTTCCAGAATGATGAAATTGAGCCTGCCGCATTTACTTATGAAAAGTTCTATGAACTGACACAAAAGATTTGTCCTCGGACAGATATAGAGGATCTTTTCAAAAAAATGTAAGTTCCACTTATGAGAAAGTGTCACATCGAAGTTATCCTTGCTGTTTTAGACTTTAAAAACATTTTTTGTCCTAATACCTTCATATAATATGTTGACAGTATGTAGGAATGTCTAGTCAGGGTTACATTTTCACCCCTTAGTTTCTCTGGTGTAAAAGTTCCCTCTGATTTTTTGAGAAACTTTTACATAATTTGGTTGCAGCACCTGGAACTTCCCCCCTCCTCTCCCTGCATTGGCTTTACTAACTACCTACAATGTTAACCTGCTCCTTTAGGTATTAACCTGTTATGTGAACTAACTAGATTCGATTTGGAATGTTATTATGTTGTTCAAAAGTCCATTCATTCCAATTATTTCAAATGGATGACTTACATGTTGTTTATAATAATGCCTTTGGATAATGCAAAAGAAGGATTGCAGATGTTTTCTATAAGTTAGGGGGAGTGATTTATTGCCTTTGCTGTTGTTGGGTTTTGTTTTGTTTTGTTTTTTCTTTACAAACAGTCTTTGGCCATTTTAAGAGTTCACCACTACTTCAGGTTTAGAAAAATAAGTTTAGAATTATTGACAAAAAATGTCAACATGTAAATCGTACCTCCTGTAGCATCATATACCAAAACTTACTTTTTCTAATAAATTTCTTTTCAGCAATGGAGACAAAACTGATATTTAACGGTAGACCAATTAGTGAGCTTTCTAAATGAAGTAAGCTTTTTCATACATTAACTCCATCAGTCTGTGTGCAGTGGCTTGCTTCCTCCAGCATCCTCATTGCATGCCTGCATCCTGCACCCCCATTTGCTTTGCTTCTGACCTGCTGATCTTTCCATGATGGCTTTACCAGGTGCAAAAATCAGCTGCTGCCCCCGTGTGTCCATGCATTTCCTCATTGGCTTTGCACACTGCTTTTTTGTTGGTTTCTTGCTGTGATGTGTAGCTCTGGGTCTGTGTATGTGTGTGAATTTGATAATATATTCACTTAATTAAATGTGTCTGTGTTTTGCAAGATGATATTTAAGGTACTTATCTTTTTTTTTTTCTATTTACTTGTAAGAAATAGAAAGAGAATGGATTGAGTTTACCACCCTATAGTTGGATTCGCCATCGCTAACTTTTTCTCATACTTTTGCATGGACTGGGAAAGCCTTATTTTTGTCTTTTAATGGATTGCATGTAAGAAAAATATGTAGATTTCAACAGAATATTTTGACAATAAGCACAACACTGGAGTTCCTGGGTGAGAGCATAGTACATATTAGGCCAATGGGATGACAGGTTAAGTTTTTGCTTTTTATTTTTGGAACAAGCTCAGAACTAATTTTAGAATGTGATTCACTCAACAACCAAAACTAGTTGACAAAATTTGCTTAAGCCCAAGAGAGATATATTTCAGAACACATAAATGTTCCAATTTTTATGAAAACTAAAATTAACTTTTTTTCTCTACATGTACAAGAAAGTGTTTTCAGTGAAACCCATTGAAGCTCTTGTTAATACAAAAAATGGAAATGCACTTTTTGTCTAACACATTAAATAATAAGAAGACTTTAAATGAGGGATGGACAGTGTATTTTTGTTCCAAAACAATTGATAATAACCATTATACCATATAAAGACAAAATGTTAAGATAGACAATATCATGCCAGGTAGAAGGTATTGCCTCATGAAAAAGTAGCAGGCAGACTGATTGCCAGTTTGAAGACACATAGTACATCTTTGCTGAAGGGCTTCACATTTCTTTCCGATTCAGGGCCCAGTGGCTCCCAATTTGTAGGGTTGCACTTGAGAAGCTATGATACCCAGAGCCTGGAAGCATGGATTCAGGAGAGACAGGGTCCCCCATGTATCAGCACAGATGCCTCTACTTTAAAGTAATCCTTTCAGTACACCACAGTATTTATTTTACTTTAAAACATTTCAGGTTTTTTCATCCACTAGTTTTTTGTTATACAGATACTATGTTCATAATCTTTACCCAGATATTATCCACATTCTTATGCCACTGTTGCTCAGAAGTTAAGTTGCTTTGCTCTGCCTCCTTAACCCTTTCCCCATCTTCTACTTCTTTTAAAAAATGTTTTCTCTCTCTCCGCTTTACATGTACTTTGGGTCATTGGTCATCTTAAGTTTTGGTGAGAGAGGCAAAAATCTTGCTTTCTACTAAACAGGGAAGATGTTTACTGGGGAGACGACTACCACATCATCAGTTTACCGCTTCCTAGAGAAAGGCCACTTGTGCGCTGGGGATGAAGCTGGTACTCAGCCATCTATTAAACACAGCAGAGACTCAGTGTGCACTGCACTTGCGCTGTTCAAATGAAGAAACGGTCCTGAAGTCTTCAGTGTACATGCTGCATTCATGGGTCCTTATCTCATCCCCTTCCTTGCATGGGAGACTTTTGTAGACCTGCCCAGTATCGACTCTTATAATTCTTATAAGTCATGACAAAAAAATTCATTTTAAAAGGAATGATCACATATACTCTTTGTCTCTGCCATCCAAATTCTTTCTTAAATACTTTTTCCTTGGTAGCTTTTATCCATCAATATTACACTGGCCACTAGTATTCATTTGCTGACATTTGGCTTTTCATTAACAGAAAGGAGGCACTTTCAATTTGGGAGTGGGGCTAATTGAATTGCTAGGATTCTGGATTTCTTTAGGTCACAGAAACTACAAGACTACAAGTCCAGGAAAGTAAAGCCTTTGTTTTAATCAAAGTGTCTGCCCTGAATCTCTTTTCTGTCCTAGTGGACTCAGCTGGAAGAACTAGACAGAAATCAGAATGTCTCCTTAAAGAAGGCTGTCAAACGTCAAGAGTGTTCTGCCAGCACCTTGCCCCCATAGGACTTTTGAGAACTCTCCCTCCATTGTTCCAAAGTCTAAAGCACCCTATGGGCAGAGCACCGTCAAAACCCATAATGAAAGGAGACAGAATTCACTCTGGAAGGGAGCAGGCATTGGAATGTTAAGGATCTCTGACTCCAAGAGCTTAGATCTAAACATTTTCAAATGCCTTAGCCACATAGTCTCAGTAAGCTGGAATTTAACATTGTATTAGAAGCCCTGGATGCAACAGGACAAGAGAAAAATAAATGAGTCCCAGAAACACAAAAGAATAAGACCTTGTTCATTATGGGCAGATGATTTTGTGACCTGAATATCAAAAGCCATCAAAAACTCTTTGAATAGATAAGAGAGTTCAACAGGGTAACCAGAGACATGATGAGCAAAGAAAAAAATCAATAAATACACATCTGTGAGCATTAACCAGTTCTCCTGGAGAAGGAAGTGGCAACCCACTCCAGTATTCTTGCCTTGAAAATTCCATGGTCAGAAGAGCCTGGCAGGCTACAATCCATGGGGCTGCAAAGAGTCAGACACGACTGAGCAACTAGCACTTATTTTAACATTTAACAGGGAAAAATGGTATTTATCATATATTAGGAAAAGCCATGTTTCCTCCCACTACCTTCCAGCTTGTGAGTCCCTTTACTCCTTATATGCAGTTTTCTGTTCAGAGTGTTAATGTGTATCTGCAGGAATTGGCACAGAGAAGGGAGACTGCAGTCCATTTCCTGCCTGTGGACAGGCTGTGTAGGGCTTTGTACCACCTTCTCTCTGCCCATGCCATCACCACTCACTGGCTTTTCACAGGGAATTTTGAATCTGCTCCTCATCTAATTCTCAGTGTTTCCATGTTCACTGCTCCCCAGAGTGTGATCTGGGCACAGCAGCTTCAGTATCTACAAGGAACTTGTCAGAAATGCAGAATCCCAGGTCCCACCCCAGACCTGCTGAGCTGGAATCTGCATTGAACATTTTCTCCAGGTGGTTTGTCTACACAGAAGAGTCTGTGAAGCACTGGATATCTCCTTGGTATCATTACTGTCAGTGGGAGGAATGTGAGAGCAGCATGAACTTGTAAACTTGTTATTCTCCATAATGAAGGTAGCCACGGAAACCTACCACTCAGATCTAAAATTTTGGCATAGCTGTATTTCTTGGGCCCATCCAGTGGGCTGAGGGAAATGTGTGCGTGTCTGTGTGTTGCCAATATGATGAAAATAGTGAAGCTGAGTCCAGAAGAGCTGGTGGGGACACTCACTATAAGCTGGCACCTGGTTGGGTACTGCCACCAACTCAGTTCTCTATGCGTCAGGACTAATTAAAGCCTCTTGGCTTCAGTTAGTTTCACCTCTCTTTCCCCATTCCTAATGAGAAACTGAATTGATTGTAGTTTTACCTTCATTGTCCATTTCACTTCAGTTCAGTCGCTCAGTCGTCTCTGACTCTTTGCAACCCCATGGACTGCAGCCTGCCAGGCTTCCCTGTCCATCACCAACTACTGGAGCTTGCTCAAACTCATGTCCATCGCATCGGTGGTACCATCAAACCATCTCATCTTCTGTCATCCCCTTCTCCTCCTGCCTTCAATCTTTCCCGGCATCAGGGTCTTTTCCAGTGAGTCAGCTCTTCACATCAGGTGGCCAAAGTATTGGAGCTTCAGCTTCAGCATCAGTCCTTCCAATGAATATTCAGGACTGATCTCCTTTAAGATTAACTGGTTGGATCTCCTTGCAGTCCAAGGGACTCTCAAGAGTCTTCTCCAACACCACAACTCAAAAGCATCAGTTCTTTGGTGCTCAGCTTTCTTTATAGTCCAGCTCTCATATCCATACCTGACCACTGGATAAACCATAGCTTTGACTAGACAGACCTTTATTGCCAAAGTAATGTTTCTGCTTTTTAAATACTGTCTAGGTTGGTCATAGCTTTTCTTTAAAAGAGCAAGTGTCTTTTGATTTCAAGGCTGCAGTCACCATCTGCAGTGATTTTGTAGCCTACTGTTTCTACTGTTTCCCCATCTATTCCCCATGAAGTGATGGGACCAGATGCCATGATCTTCATTTTCTGAATGTTGAGGTTTAAGTCAACTTTTTCCCTCTCCTCTTTCACTTTCATCAAGAGGTTCTTCAGTTCCTCTTCACTTTGTGCCATAAAGGTGGTGTCATCTGCATATCTGAGTTTGTTGATATGTCTCCCGGCAATCTTGATTCCAGCTTGTGTTTCTTCCAGCCCAGCATTTCTCATGATGTACTCTGCATAAAAGTTAAATAAGCAGGGTGACAATATACAGCCTTGACGTACTCCTTTCCCTATTTGGAACCAGTCTGTTGTTCCATGTCCAGTTCTAACTCTTGCTTCCTGACCTGCATACAGATTTCTCAGGAGGCAGGTTAGGTGGTCTGGTATTCCCATCTCTTTCAGAATTTTCCACAGTTTGTGATCCACACAGTCAAAGGCTTTGGAGTGACTTCTTACAGATAATACCTGAGGGCCTGCAGAATTGAGAGATGCATGGAGAGCTGGAGAGAGATCAGAATAAGAAGAGAGGGCAGAAGTCTTGGACAAGCACGAGAATCCAGAATTAGCTTTATTTTCTGGTTGCTGGTAATCTGCCTCCTGCCTCTTATGTATCACAGGATCACATTAGAGCTGATTTTGTTAATCATTTCTTTTATTTTGCAGTTGAAAGACTGTAAGAAAGGGCTCAAGATCACTTTCCATGTACCATGTCTTTCTTCTTTAATGCTTGGACAGAAAAGGAATTATTTAGTTCTATGAGTAAGGCTTGCCAATTATTCATTTATCTTTTTATATCTCTTTTGAATATTAACAGCTCTCTCTCCCAGTGCTGCTCAGGTTGAAGCCCATTGATGTCTTTTCTCAATGAGTACGGACATAATAAGAAAGATAAATTCATTGTCTCTTATTTACGTGGTCACAGTTCTGTGAACTATTTTCTGAAGCTAGTTAGTATTATCTTTTATAAGGCTCTGAACATCATGGGGTTTATGCCCTTAGGACATTGCTTCCCCGAATCCCAACTGCAAACCTGTGGTCTCTCCCCTCAGAGCTGTGATACATTCACCTCACAGTGCTTATGACTAAGTGGAAATCTTCTGCAGTCTTATTTCTCTGAGATGTCCTGGAAATGATCTTTCTCTTCTTTGTTTTTTTAAATAAAGATTATATTTTTGTGACTTTTAACACAAGTTTTGCCATTGTTTCCTTCCCTTTGGGTTATCCAGATTGCACTGTGCTTCCTTTCTGAAATGTGAACATCTTCGGGAAAGCAAAAGGTTATCTGGTGGAGCAGATGTAAAGAGAAGCGAAGTTTCATATTGTTGTGGTGCTTATTTGCTGCAAATGTAGAATAAGAGGATTATGACACATACATTTTAAGGACTTGGTTTTTCTGGCTGTTGTTTCTGAAAGAAGGATATTCTTCTAGTGAATATTATGCCCTCTGATAAATTTTGATGAGGGTTACTTGGGAGCAGATTTCAAATGTTTAGCATCTTCTACCCTTGCAGAACTAAGATACTATTTTTTAAACTAATAGGCAAATTTATTTAAATGCACACCTTTGCATACTAGAGTCACACTTCTTAAATTTGAGCACATCAGAATCAACTGACAAGATTGTTAAAATACAGCTTCGTAGGTTCTACCGCAGAAGGTCTGATTTGGTAGGTTGGGAGTGGGTCCCCAGAATGTGCATCCCTCTCCAGCTCCCAGGAAAGGGTGACGCCCCTGCTGCTCTTCAGAAACTGCAGGAGGCCCCAGGCTGGAGCCCACACACCTCCGTGCACAAACAGCACCTGAGAACACTTGGATTCCCTTTCTTCCTTTTCCTAACTTTGTTTCTTTCTTTAACTGAGGCTCTTCTTTCTCTTAAATTCATATGGATTTGCCCCCATGATCTCCATGAGTCCTGAATGCTTATCAGAAGCCTATCTTTACACTGAAAGACTTAATCCTAATAAGGAAGAAAGCCTTGTGAGTGTAGTGGCCAGCCGCGAATAGAACCACAGTGGGGTCCAGAAAGGCCCCTTTGCGCCACGTGCATCTTCCTCCGTGGGAGTGTTTACAGAGACGGGAGGAGGAAAGTACGCAGAAAATGTACTGGTTATTTGCTTGGTGTGAAAGCACTGCATTCTCCCCGGAGGGGCGGTGCTTGTTGCTCGCTTGGGGCGGGCTCTGGAGTTGCATGGCAGCACCCACTTCCCGAACGAGATGCTCGGAGCATGCCTTCACCTGCCTGGCACCCCACGG
Source organism: Aepyceros melampus (assembly GCA_006408695.1). Lineage (NCBI taxonomy): Eukaryota > Metazoa > Chordata > Mammalia > Artiodactyla > Bovidae > Aepyceros > Aepyceros melampus. The sequence continues at coordinate 501,220 of SJXQ01005695.1, forward strand.
TCCACTGTACCATCTCTCTGCACCCCAGGACTTTTCTTCCTTATGAGCTCGAGGCCTGTTATTCATGTCACAGTTTCTGCTCTAGCACTTGCATGGATGTGAGCCGTTATTTCTTAGATTCTAACAGAAGCATGCTTCATTGGGATAAACTGGCAAAGAGCTATTGATTCCTTAGGAGTTAACACTCGTCACTCAGGGGGACGGTGGGAAGACCAGCTCAGGCGAGGCCATGAGTGCTCTGGGATGACATCACATGTTCTATTGGCCAAAGGCATTCATGCTGTGCGCCTCACTCTTCAAATGACCATTTCAAACAAATGAGAAGGGAAATCCATATGAACTTTTAACAGTTGTTTCTTCAATGCTTTTCCAGTAGTGCTTTTCAAAGTCTGTGCATATATTTGGGTAAAGAGTCATTGCTAGGGTCCTATCTATTGACTGAGTTTTGCTCACATGTCTATCTGCCATTTTTTCATTTTAGTTCCCTCTCTTTCTTTATTTGATGGATGACCAGGGACTCAGTGTTTGGTCCTTAAATCTACCATGAACAATAAGGAAGTTTAATAGACCCACTACCTGTAGATACAGAAAGATAGATACACACACACACACATACACACACACACACACACACACATACACACACACATACACTCTCTATTGTAGATAAGTCAATTAGTAAATTGGACTTTTTTCACTTTGCTGTGAAGTTAGAATGACAGAACTGCAGAAATTTGCTCCCGGTGCCTCATATAATACCAGGAGCCTATGGGTGCTGATTTGAAAAGAATGACATTACCAGCCTCCCAAATGTCTTTAAATATTGATGCACTTTCTGCCCAGAGGGTTTCCTCAGGGCAAACCAAGTTAGATTTCACAGTTAAATAGATTTTCTGAACACTAATATTTAAATACAGATTTTCATGTTGTTTTGAGCTTGTAAATATCCTTGTGCAGATTTTCATCCTTATTACAATGGATTCATTTTCATAAATATTTACTCAAGAGAATGAAGTTCACAGTGCCCCCCAAATCTCTTATTCATGTAGAAAGATATAATGAAAATGAAATTATATTTGTCTACCTGACTTTAGGGGTTTGGAGGTTTTTTTTGTTATTATTTTTGCTTTGACATTTACATGGGTATGATTTTTGCTTTTGCTTATCTTTTTTTAAAAAGACTTTTATCTCACTTTATGAACACTTATGCCAGATATCTTCCCTGTGGTATGATGAGACCATACCATTTTCTCTGTTTATCAAATTTGAATGAAAAAAAAAAAAACTATATTTTTTCTCTCCATCTTCAGCTCAGGGAAGGGAACCAGCACGCTACTGCCAAATTTGGACCTTTTTCAAGTCTGTTTTAGGGAGAAAGACAGGAGAAAAGCAGAATCTCTTTGTAACTATAAACATGGTATTATACATATATCTTCTACTGAAATTACATAGTTTATTGATGTGTAATAGCCCAAGGGTGAGGAAGGTCAACCTAAATGGAGTTATTTTCTCATCATAGCATCAACGAGATCCTCGACTGAATGAAATTTTATTCCCATTTTATGATGCTAAAAGGGCAATGCAGATCATTGAGATGTATGAGCCTGATGAAGATTTGAAGAAACAAGGTAAGAAAAGTGAAAAAAAAGAGAAATTTTCATTATTTAAAAAAATTCAAGAGTATATGCAATTTTTAAAATCCTTGCATTTTTAGTTAAAGTACTTTTAAATGCTTTGGAGCTCTCTAGAGACAAGGATTGATAACTGACTGATTTTTTTTTTTCTAAATCAGTATAAATTTTACCTTACACCAAAATTTATTTTTGCTGCCTGAAATATAATGCTAAATTTATTATTAAACTATAGTAATATTTCCCCCAGTGTACTTTCTTATATTAGATCCTTAATGTTGCATAGTGCTTAAAATGTAAAAATGCCAATTATAGTCTCTGTTTGCCATCTCTGGAAGAAATTGGCATTTCCTATAAAAATTGACACCTTCCTTTTGTCTCTTGAGTTTTAGCAAGCTAGCTAAATTTAATACATGATTTGAGGAGCCTTTTTACTCATCATTTGACCCCTGGTATGGCAGATAAATGCAATTGACATGAAATTAAATAGGAATCAACAAATTGTTGAGGTTTCTGACCCTTTACCTGTTTCAGTGAAACTCTGGAAACAGTGTGTTGTTCATTTCAATATTTAGCAAAGGACATGTATGGGGAGGAAATTCAAGATTGGTTCTATAACCATGAGAAACACCTGCCAGAGCTGGGAGCAATGATGTTAATACAGTATTGCCAGAGAGGGCCAGGAGATGCCTGGCTAGAGCCTCTGGCCTTATGTCTCAGTGGAGAGTGAAGAGAGGTGCAGGTTAAGTTCTTTCTGTCCCATTTGCCCATGAGTATCGTGGCCTCAGTCTCCTCCTGTTTAGAACAGAGGGTTGTTTTGTTTTTTTTTCTATCATCTCAGTGAGCATGGACGAAAGGTTTATACATTCTCTGAACCTACGTAGACCTGCGTATATGCATCCTGGCCCACCACACCATGTGGCCCACACCCCTGGTATTTTTCCAAGCCCAACAGAGTTTTCCCTTGGTTATAATCATACATTTATACTTTCCTGTTAGAGTCTCAAATATCTATTTTCAGCCAGACTGCTTCATTACTTCCCTCTGAGAATCATAATCAACTCCACACAGCATGTGATCAAAGTGAAGTGAGGAGTGGCTTTGCAGGAGGTTAGCACCTTGCAGTGGTAGGAGGCGATGTGATTTTTGTTGCTTAGCCTGTTGCTGTGTGACCTTGAACCTCTGTTCATAGACCTCAGTGTCCCTGCTTATAAGATGGTGGGGTTCATACCATCATTCCACTAGTATTTCTCTTCCCTGCTTTCAACCCTTAAAGTTTATAGAGGACTGACTGAGTGCCAAGCACTGTTCTAGACGCTGGAGATTCAGAATGAAAAAAGCTGGTTGCAGGCTATTGAAGGAGAAAGACTTACGACTCAGTATTACCTTGGCAGTATGATAAACATTATGGTAGAGATGTGTTTTTGATTATTACATTGTCCTAAAAGTCTATGACATTACCACTGACACGTCTGAAATGTATAGCTTCGCCATTTCACAAATGGAAAAAAAGTTAAAGTCTGTCATGAGCAAGTATGGGTGAGAATATGGTGCCAAGGCATTGTAAACTCTCTGGGTGTGTAAATTGACACAAACAGCCACCTGGTGAATAATGTGTCCGTAATCAAGTGGAAAATAGGCCTCCCCTGCAGCCCAGCCTCTTCACTTCCAGGTCTGGGTCTGGTGTCAGGGTGGCCCTGCTCAGGCCTCAGATATCTGCCCCTTCTGCCCACACTCCTTGGATCAACTCATCTAAACCCAATGTCTTTAAGTGTCTTCTGTACACATGCGGCTTTCAGATTAAACTTTCCATTCCTAATCTCTCTCTCAAACCACAGATCTGTATAATAGACCTCTCCACTTGGATGGTGAGTGGGTATTTCAGATATATGTATGTGTACAATATGCTTTCATTCCCCCTATCCACAGACTGTTCCTTTCCCAACCTAGAAAATGGTACCATCACTCTCCCACCTTTTCATGCCAAAAGTCTTGGAGTCATCTTTGACTTGTTTTGCTCTTTCACATCACTTCTAATCCATCCTCAAAACCTATAAGATCCATCCTGAAAATAAATTCTGAATAAATCACTCATTGTCTCCACCCTTACCAGATTATCTGAGCCTACATCACTCTTCCTGGATGATGCCAGCTCACTTCTAACTAGTCTTCTGCTTTTTTCAATGCCCTGCAATTTATGCGCCACACAGCAGCCCGAGTAAACCTTTTAAAATCATGTCTAACCACGTTCTTCCGCTGTTCCAAATCCTCCGATGGCTTCCCAACACACTTAGTACTTAATGAAGACTGAAGTCCAACTGATGTAGTCTTTAGATTCCTCTCCAGCCACCTTTCCAGCTGCTTCCCCGCTGCATCACATGGTCTCTGCACTTGCCGATCCTTCTGCTATGAGTGGGGCACCCCCGGGCGTGCATGTGATTGCTCCCCTGCATGAATGTGGCCTCATCAGAAGGGCTCTTGCGGGCCACACATCGAACACAGCATCCTAGTCATTCTTTATCACTTTCATCTCCTGCTTTCTATTTCCTGCTAGCACTTTCATAACATCATATTTATTTGCTAATTTGTTTGTTCTCTCACCCACAATGTGTGAGTTTCATGAAAGCAGGCCTTGTCTGTTTCTTCTGTCCCGCGTCTATCCAGTGCCTGGAAAAGTGTCAGTGTATATGCCCAAGGAGATAGACACACAGACTTTTGTTGCAGTACTTTAGTTAAAAACAGAAATGACCTAAATATCCATTGACAGAATGATGGACCAGGGACTATGGTATTAATATATCCGCATATGGACCTTACACGCTACACACGGCCTACCACTACTGTACATCACTCAGTGAAAAGTAAATGACCAAGAGCTACTGGTATTAACTAGATAAATCGTAAGATAATGTAAAGATATTTTATATAAACTTATAAGTAGTCAAAAATATCTATTTTTTGGGTAAGTGCTTGTATATCGTAAAGTTACAAACCATTTTGGGAATGTAAATATGAATAAAAAGATGGAATTGGATGGACTTGAGGTGAAGCATGCAGGGTGCTTCACGGGCACCTGTAATTATGTATTCCTTTAAAGAAATGCAAAGTAGATAAAGGAAAAGATAAAATCAGACAAGGCTGAGGTGGAGGTCCAGGCTGCTCATCATGGTATCATCTGTGCTCTGCTGTACACTTGAAATCACCTTGTAACTTTCAAATGTTAAGTAAAAGCAAGAAACTTGAGGTTATTGGTGGTTGACTGGGTAAGAGAAGATGCAGAAATATTGATGTCCCTCCTGCATTTAACACACTGGCCCTGCCCCTCGTCACACAGATATGACTGAGATGAATGCTGTCTCTAGGGGTCACATTTCAATGACCACGAAGTACTCATCTCACAAGTCCTATACCTCATTTTTTTTTTAGATGAAATAGGGAAATGGAATTATTTGAATGCAGAGAGGCCACTGCTCCCTCCTCCACTTTGGGTTCTGGTGCTGCACGTCTGAACTTAGGGAACTGAATGTTTTGCCGTCATGGATGTGAAAGCAGGTGCCACCTATTTGTGGAAGGCATTATGTTGCTTGTGCAACTTGGGTACTTTGTTCAAGTTCTGAAAGATGAAGTTTCTTGGGAAAGACACTGTGAAGTAGTGTGTACTCCTCCTGTTTAAGCTGTTTCAGATGTCATGAATAAAACTTGTGTATCTCCAAAACCGTAAATCTACTGTGATACTCTTTCCCCCTCCCCAGGCCTCATATCAAGTGATGGGTTTTGCAGATACCTGATGTCAGATGAAAACGCCCCCGTCTTCCTAGATCGCCTCGAGCTGTACCAAGAAATGGACCATCCTCTGGCTCACTACTTCATCAGCTCTTCCCACAACACCTATCTCACTGGCAGGCAGTTTGGTGGGAAATCTTCAGTAGAGATGTACAGACAGGTCCTCCTGGCTGGTTGCAGGTCAGAAACTCAAGACATTGTTCTCTTGTATATGATGCCCTTTAATTGAATTTACTCTTCTCTGAAAAATTAGAGGGAGCATTCAGAGTGAAAAGGACATTTATCTTTCTCTTTAATGGATTATGATGGTCCTTTAACCTTGAGGAAGGAAGAATGACATCTGTTCTGGAAAGATCTAGACTCCTCCTATGGGTCAAAAGATTTTTTTTTTTTTTTTTACTGTACATTTAAAATATTCCCCCCAAATTACAACCAAGAAAAATAGCTTACTTTAAGAAGTCGTGCAAAATTTTCCTTTGGTCCTAGGCACTTCAAGTATAGCTTTGTTGTTGTTTGGTCACTCAGTCGTGTCCTGCTCTTTGCCACCCCATGGGCTGTAGCCACACCAAGCTCCTCTGACCAGGGGATTTCCCAGGCAGAGATACTAGAGTGGGTTCCCATTTCCTTCTGCAGGGGTCTTCCCGACCCAGGGATCGAACCCACGTCTCCTGCATTGCAAGAGGATTCTTTACCACTGATCCATCAGGGAAGCCCAAATATAGCTTTCCTTAATGTTAAATATTCTAAAATTTTATTCTCTGACAATAAATATTATTGCAAATGGTTTTTATTTTATAGAAATTGGAAAATATTTGAGGTTTAAAATATGGTAAAAATGCTGAAAGTGCAAATTTTAAAATGTAGTTATATTGTGATATTTTTCTTTATTGTCGATGACCAATGCATAATTTTTTAACTCACTATTTTTGTGCAGATAGAAATACTTTAAAAGACTTTAAGTACATCACTACGTCTGTCTCAGACTACTTGAATATGAGTCACTGAAACAATTAGAATATTTTCATTTATGGCTAAAGTAGCATCATCCCAACGCTAAAATGTTTACAGTATTCTTTAACATCCTCTGAAACGTAATCCATATCTAAATTTTCCTGGGTGCTCCTAAATCATCGTTTATCACAGCTTTGTCACAGCTAAGGTTTCATCCAGAACCACACTGCTTACTCTATCTCTTGCCTCTCAGTCTACAATAGTCCCTTTCGGACAGCACCAATCTGCTGCTATCTCAAGCTGTATCCTCCACAAAATAATCACATCACTTCACTCATTTAATTTTCTACTTCTATGGAAAGTAACTTATTCTGATGTCTTTTCGTTTCTGTACACACTGCTTTATCGTAAAGGTTCAACACTGTGAAATCACCACTGCTTTATCGTAAAGGTTCACTGCTGTGAATCACCACTGCTTTATCGTAAAGGTTCAACACTGTGAAATCACCACTGCTTTATCGTAAAGGTTCAATCTGTGAAATCACTGTCTTCCTAGATGTGTTGAACTGGACTGTTGGGACGGAAAAGGTGAGGACCAAGAACCGATAATAACTCATGGGAAAGCGATGTGCACAGATATCCTTTTCAAGGTGAGTGTTTTTGTTGGCTTGACCTTGGCTCTGGTGCCTGTTTCCTGTTTCACTGGAGTAGAGTTGATGACGGTGCTGTTTCAGTTTCTGGTGTACAGCACAGCGACTCAGCTCTGCGTGTGTGTGTGTTCTTTTTCGTTCATGTTCTTTTCTAGTTTGGTTTATTACAAGACACTGAATGTAGTTCCCTGTGCCGTACAGTAGGGCCTCGCTGTTTCGTTTATATGTGGTAGTTCATATCTGCTAACCCTCCGTTTATCCTTCCCCCACCCCTTTGCTCCTGTGGTGACCATAGGTTTGCTTTCTGTGTCTGTGAGTCTGTTCTGTTTTATAAATAAGTTCATTTGCATCATATTTTAGATCCCAAATATAAGTAGCATCATATGGTATTTGTCTTTCTCTTTCAGGCTCTTCAGTAAGTATGATAATCTCTAGGTCCATCCATTTTGCTATAAGTGGTGCGATTTCATTCTTTTTTATGGCTGAGTAGTATTCCACGGAGAAGGCAATTGGCACTCCACTCCAGTACTCTTGCCTGGAAAATCCCATGGATGGAGGAGCTTGGTGGGCTACAGTCCATGGGGTCACACAGAGTTGGACACGACTGAGCGACTTCACTTTCACCTTTCACTTTCATGCACTGGAGAAGGAAATGGCAACCCACTCCAGTGTTCTTGCCTGGAAAATCTCAGGGACGGGGGAGCCTGGTGGGCTGCTGTCTATGGGGTCGCACAGAGTCAGACACGACTGAAGCGACTTAGCACCAGCAATACCCTAATTTTGGAGAAGTAAACAATAACTTTGAAAAAAGTGTAGTTAACCATGAACTGTGCCTAATCTAACCACAGGGGACTCAATGTGGAGTGGTGAATGGGTTCTTCAGGTTTGAATTGCCAGAAGTGACTTTCTGAAAAGCTCAAATTATTAGTCACCAATTGATTTCAGGTGCTTTAATTTTTTGTCTCTCCTTTCTCATCAACACTGCTTATCTTTAAAGGATGTTATTCAAGCCATCAAGGAAACTGCCTTTGTCACATCGGAATATCCTGTAATCCTCTCCTTTGAAAATCACTGCAGGTATGGTGATTCATTCTACCCTGTCTCTCCGTGGTGTTTGCTAATCCCCACTTCCCATCCCTGCTCTGCATCTTTTTGAATAACTGAACAGTTTCTCTTGTGAAGTGGTAACTACCTATAGTCTTATGGGAAAAAAAAGAAGGAACTCAAACCACTATTCCCCAACACCTCCAAAAGAGAAAAAATGAGTCCTCTTAATATGTTTTAGAAATGCTTCCTCTAAACCAAAGGTCAGAGAGCAGGGTATTTTGCTCAAAGTTCCATGGAGTTAGAAGATTTGGCAGTATATTTGTAGTCAGATGTGATGGACTTGAAAGACACTTTTTTCCTGCTTACCAGCTCTCAGTTCAGCAGCAGAATCTGCTTTTTAACCTACACCAATTAGCTCATTAGCGTCAAAGGGACAATCATTTTGCTGAGTGGGAGTTTTTAATCGCTAGGAATAGATGTTTCTTGTTCTTATCCTGGACGGTTAATGGATGTTTGAATTTACAAATGTCGGTTCTTTCCCTCCAGCAAATATCAACAGTACAAGATGTCCAAATATTGTGAAGATCTATTTGGAGATCTCCTGTTGAAACAAGCACTTGAATCACATCCAGTATGTATTTTTAGCAAACCATATTTCTAACATGAATGAATTTGTTTTGAAATTCGTTTCTGAAGGGTCAAGTAGTTCTGGAGGACTGATGTTAAAGAGCTTCATATTTATTTAAATTCGTTGGTATGGAAAGCTTCCACCATGCTTCAGAAAGGTGTGTAGAGAGAGAAAATAATCTAACATCTGGGTCAATTTAATTCAGAAGATTGTGGGATCTTTATGGTTTCTGAAACCTCTATCTTAAATTTTCATAAAGTGCACCGTGGCCTGGGTCTAGAGTTGGTGATCATTCTCAAATTCAGTGACAGGTTAGAATCACCTGGTGGAACCGTGAAACACCTCTGCCATAGCCCCATTCCGAGATTCTGAAATTGATTCAAGTCAGCAGATTATGCATGGTGTTTTTTTAAATGCTCTCCAGGTAAATCAAATGTGCACCCAGGGGTCAGCATTCATGGGAGACTGTTGCTATGGAAAGTTCCCTGGATCAAGTCACAGGAGCCTGAAGTTCAAGGTCCCAAGTCCAAATCAAACTCTTGGGCAATATATGCCCATTTTTGAGCTTCATTTGTTAAACCTGCTAATTCCTTCATCAGGCAAAGAACTTGTATCCTGTGCCCCATAGATAGGCTTTGCAGGGTCTGTGAGCTCATTCTAATTACATGCAACTTGTTTTCTGTATATAGTCATTCGAGAGAGTTCATCAGATTTTTACAAAGATCCACACCCCCCAAGTGGTAAAGGGTCACTGTCACAAGATGTTGGGAGTAACAAGAAACTCCTGGAGTGAAAGTATGAAACACTCGACAGTAATGAAGTGCTTTTCCCCACTATTGACCCAAGCACAGTAGCAATAGTCAGCAATCGAACATCACCATGACTGACATCTGTGCTCCCTGGGAACACAGCAGGTGGTTTAACAATGAGTTTTATAGAAGTGCATCTATGGAAACTGAAAAAACCATAGAAGGATATTTACCGCCTGCTGAAGCTATGGCTGCCGGCGCCCCGTCCACAGCCTGCAGTGCCTCCCACTTGCCCCTTAGCGGCCTAATGTCCACCTGCCGCCCCTGCCGCTGCTGGCTCAAGGGCTGCTCTGGTCCCTGGAGCTCTGCCCACACGGGATCGTCAAGCCAGAGGCGTGAGAATCACCACCTCTACCCTGTGCTTCACACTCCTCAGGGGGTTCGACTGAGCACCTGTCCCCACTGCCCCCCGGGTTCCACAGGGGGATCCTGCCCCCACACACAGGGCTCGACAATGCTCCCCTGATGGGCTGGCCGTCTTCTTGTTCTCACCCTTCTCCTCCTCTGTTGGGATTCCCTGGAGCTGCCTCCCAAATAAATGACTGGTGCTTTCATCTTTGTCTCAGACTGATTCTAAGGGAACCTAAACTAAGCAACAGCCCGATTTATTTTAGTTCTTACCTTGGTCTTTTGTGTAGTTTATTTCCTTTATTAGACTAGAGTGCTTGCTTTTACAGAAAGGTCTCTGCATTTTTTGTGAAGTGACGTGCACGTATGTGAAAGGTTATGGGAAGTCTATAATATAAACGAGACTAAGATCTCAACTTCAGAACTTTCAGTCCTGGGAGCAGACCACAGGACTCAAATGTAAAACCATAACTGAAAACGAAGATGGACTATTATGTGTTGAATATTTATTGCCAATGTCCAAGTGTAAGAGGGATCACTGGGAGTGAACCGGTCACAGCAGGCTTCCGAAAGGAAGCAGAATTTCAGCCAAGGTTTTCATTAGAGACGGAGTGGATGCTGGATGGCACAGTGCCTTGCATGTATAAATAGTATAAAAATTAGTTTGGAAAATGAATGGACATGTGGAAGGGTAGGTAGTTCTATAGAAGGGTGGTGGGGGGTGGAGAGCGGATGGGGATGGGTAAGACACAGTTCCTTGGATCAGTTGTTGTTGTTTAGTTGCCAAGTCAATGTTTGATTCTTGCGACCTCATGGGCAGCAGCACACCAGGCTCCTCTGTCCTTCACTTTCTCCCGGAATTTGCTCATGTCCATTGAATCAATGCTGCCATCCAAGCATCTCATGCTCTGTTGCCCCCTTTTCCTCATTCCCTCAATCTTTCCCAACATCAGAGTCTTTCCCAGTGAGTCAGCTCTTTGTATCACCTGACCAAAGTGTTGGAGCTTCAGCTTCAGCATCAGTCCTTCCAGTGAATATTCAGGGTTGGTTTCCTTTCAGTCCAAGGGACTTCAGGAGGTCTCCAGCCCCACAATTCGAAAGTATTATTTCTTCCTTGGTTAACTTTCTTTTTGGTCCAACTCTCACATCCATACCTGACTACTGGAAAAGCCATAGCTTTCCTTCCAAGGAGTAAGTGTCTTTTAATTTCATGGCTGCAGTCAGCATCTGCAGTGACTTTGGAGCCCAAAAAATAAAAACTGCCACCATTTCCACTTTTTCCCCATCTATTTGCCATGAAGTGATGGGACTGGATGCCATGATCTTAGTTATTTGAAAGTTAAGTTTTAAGCCAGCTTTTTCACTCTCGTCTTTCAGCTTTGTCAAGAGGCTCTTTAGTTCCTCTCTGCTTTCCGCCATAAGGTTATTGATATTTCCCCCAGCAATCTTGATTCCGGCTTATGATCAGAGGTCATCAAATAAAGGAACATCTCCTTTGAAGATATCAATCCAAGCAAATGGAACCATAGCAGATGTCATTTTTCAATCATTAGGACCACTTCCTTCTTAATTCTCTTATTGAACCCACAAAGCCACAGTCCTGAGCTTTGAGGGTAGATCACTCTACTGAGCAAACCAACTTGTGGTACAGCCCAACACTACGCTTAGCAACACCAGCCAGCCCCATGACCCCTTGTACTTTCAGTTCAGTTCAGTTCAATCGCTCAGTCGTGTCTGACTCTTTGTGACCCCATGAATCGCAGCACACCAGGCCTCCCTGTCCATCACCAACTCCCGGAGTTCACTCAGACTCAGTGTCCATTGAGTGCGTGATGCCATCCAGCCATCTCATCCTCGGTCGTCCCCTTCTCCTCCTGCCCCCAATCCCTCCCAGCATCAGGGTCTTTTCCAATGAGTCAGCTGTTCGCATGAGGTGGCCAAAGTACTGGAGCTTCAGCTTCAGCATCATTCCTTCCAAAGAAATCCCAGGGTTGATCTCCTTCAGAATGGACTGGTTGGATCTCCTTGCAGTCCAAGGGACTCTCAAGAGTCTTCTCTAACACCACAGTTCAAAAGCATCAATTCTTCGGTGTCAGCCTTCTTCACAGTCCAACTCTCACATCCATACATGACCACAGGAAAAACCATAGCCTTGACTAGACGGACCTTAGTCGGCCAAGTAATGTCTCTGCTTTTGAATATACTATCTAGGTTGGTCATAACTTTTCTTCCAAGGAGTAAGCGTCTTTTAATTTCATGGCTGCAGTGATTTTGAAACCCAAAAAAATAAAGTCTGACACTGTTTCTACTGTTTCCCCATCTATTTCCCATAAAGTGATGGGACCAGATGCCATGATCTTCGTTTTCTGAATGTTGAGCTTTAAGCCAACCTTTTCACTCTCCTCTTTCACTTTCATCAAGAGGCTTTTTAGTTCCTCTTCACTTTCTGCCATAAGGGTGGTGTCATCTGCATATCTGAGGTGATTGATAATTCTCCCAGCAATCTTGATTCCAGCTTGTGTTTCTTCCAGCCCAGCGTTTCTCATGATGTACTCTGGATATAAGTTAAATAAGCAGGGTGACAATATACAGCCTTGACGTACTCCTTTTCCTATTTGGAACCAGTCTGTTGTTCCATGTCTAGTTCTAACTGTTGCTTCCTGACCTGCATACAGATTTCTCAAGAGGCAAGTCAGGTTGTCTGGTATTCCCGTCTCTTTCAGAATTTTCCACAGTTTATTGTGATCCACACAGTCAAAGGCTTTGGCATAGTCAATAAAGCAGAAATAGATGTTTTTCTGGAACTCTCTTGCTTTTTCCATGGTCCAGCGGATGTTGGCAATTTGATCTCTGGTTCCTCTGCCTTTTCTAAAACCACCTTGAACATCAGGGAGTTCACGGTTCACGTATTGCTGAAGTCTGGCTTGGAGAATTTTGAGCATTACCAGATACTTAAAGACGGTCAAGGCCTGGGGTCAAGCTGGATCTTGTTCCCTGAGACCACTGCAGGTTGGAGCCCACTCCCTGGGGAGAGCAGAGCAGCTCTGCGAACCTTGAGAGTCCTTTCTGGTGCCAAGTTTGCAGCTTTAGCTTAAGGCAAAGCATGGGCTAGTTGGGGTGTACAGTGAAAGTATAAAGCTGTGCTGACTGCCATCTACTGGATGTTGGCTGTGTAACTCACAGGACTTCTGCTCATTTTGGTCTGGAACAGAGAATGAAGAAGTAAAAGTATCATCAATCAGCCTTTTCTGTTTGTCTCTAGCTGGAACCAGGCAGACCTTTGCCATCCCCGAATGACCTCAAAAGAAAAATACTCATCAAAAATAAACGACTGAAACCTGAGGTTGAAAAAAGTAAGTCAAATATACTCATCAATGACAGAAGGCATACACACGTTGCATCTTTAGACAGTTCAGCAATCTCGAATGAAACATACATTAAAACCACTGATTGGGGAGGAAGTGGGTCTAATGGCCTATATATTGTTCAGAACAAGGTTTCCGCATTTCCACTCAAGTTAATTTCTACATCAACCCATTCTTGCAATGGGAAAACCTATTCATATATTTATAGATCAGCATTTGGAGGAATCCTCAAGAAAGATGAGGAAAAAGCAAAAAAAGCATTTTAGAATTTATCAAGATAAAGGAGCTAGCACTTTATCAATTCATACACTTTAAAGTCCTCTTTAAAAGTTCCCCTTTGCAGTTTCCCCTGTGGTGCATACATAAGCAGGGTTGTAGGTAATATGAGAATGTGGATGTGAATAAGACAGATAGGCAGACAGAGGCAATTTTATCTAGACCTTGCCCCCTCTGTTTTCTGGAAGCATTTTCTTTGCAAGTATGTTCTTCCAACAAATCTCTTAGTTCAGTGAAGGAATAACATCAAAAATTGGTATGGTTGCATTGTGGCTTTTCCGTGAATATTGTAAACTAAAATTTTGAAATTATATTAACTCTACTTCATTTTTATTGCAATATCAATAATGCCTTAGGAAAATGAAAACAAGAAAGAAAAATATAATTAAAAAAACTACTAAATTATATATTTTACATATATATACATGTACTATAGACATATATACACATGTACTTTTTGACATATGCATACATTTTTAACAAAGTTTGGATCATTTAAATATACTAACTGTTGGTCAATTTTAATTCAACCAATTAAGTATTCTTTTATCCAGTAAGATATAAATCTGTATACTAATTTTAATTCTAATGTATAAAACTTTTTAAACATTCTAGTGTATGAAACACTGCTGCTGCTGCTGCTGCTAAGTCGCTTCAGTCGTGTCCGACTCTGTGCGACCCCATAGACGGCAGGCAGCCCACCAGACTCCCCTGTCCCTGGGATTCTCCAGGCAAGAACACTGGAGTGGGTTGCCGTTTCCTTCTCCAATGAAAATCTATCAAGTAGGGACTGGTTAAATTACACTCTATTCCACATAATATATACACTATATAGCGTTTATTATGTGGAATAGAGTGTAATTTAACCAGTCCCTACTTGATAGATTTTCATAGCTATGAAAACAATGGTGAACATGCTTGGATGTTAATTTTATACATTTATGCAGCCCTCTCCTTGTAATCACTTGACACAGTTAGAGTTGATTGGCCAAAGCATGTGTACATATTTTTACATGATGTATCTTATTGTAATGCCTTTCAGAAAAGTTGTACCAGTTTGTATGTCCACTATAATATATAAAGAACACCTGTTTCCAGCAATATTTCTAATGCTGGCTATTGGGCATCTTTTATATGTGTTCACAACTAATAAAAGAAAAATAATACTTTAATTTTTTAATTGTATATCTTTGATGACTAGTTTCGTTTTATTATTTATGATTTGCCCTCCTATATTTCCCCAATTTAAAAATTATTTCATGTGTCTATCTCATTGACTTCTGAGGGTTTTTTTATGCATTAGGATAATAACTGGATTGTATCAATTGCAAATATTTTTTTCCTGAAGTTTTCCAGTTTCTCTTATGTCACTTAACCGTAATTGCCATGAACCATGGTCTGTGCCATATGCTACAAATTCTGGGTTTTGTCTCGAGCCTCAGATCCTTCTGAGGGACTGAGCTGTGACTTTGCAGCCTGGATATTCTAAACCAGGATATGGGGCATTTCCCCTATGTCCGACTATGTTCCAACCATGGCATAGTTGCACATGCCCTCAGGAGTTAAGGCCACCAGGACTGGAAAGACTGTGGCCGTGCTGAGCCTTGGGAGCCTGGACAATAGGTTTCTCTTCCCTTTTCATCCTTCTTTATGTCCGTCTTTAAGCCGGTTTTATAAGTGACCTAACCCTTGTCTCCATATCCTTGTTTATTTTAATAACAGAACAGCTTGAAGCTTTGAAAAGCGTGATGGAAGCAGGAGAATCTGCTGCCCCGGTGAACATCTTAGAGGACGACAATGAAGAGGAAATAGAAAGTGGTGAGTTGTTCTTTTTTTTATTATTTACACTTTACAAACATACTTTTTTAAAATAAGGAAAACCTAAATTTGTCTCGTGGACCCTTTTATATCATGTGACATTTTAATTTCTTGTAGGTACCTGCACCATCCTTAATCTTCTGGTATTTAGGAGTACTTTTCCAAAGAGTATGGCTTAGAATTTCCCTACACACTAGATTTTAGTAGCTTAGTCATCTCCTTTTCTGCTGTGCCTTCAGCTGTTCAGCAGAAACTCACAGTCAGAGAATCCTTGAAGCACTTACTATCAAAGACAGGGCTTAGAATAAAAAAACATTTTTGTAGTCCCTTCCTATCAGCAAAACATGAACATCAGTGTTGTTACTCATGACAGCCTTTCAGGCAAGTTAAAAGGGAAGGAACATGGATAAGGACCCTCAGTAAATGCTTTGTTTGTGTGCACATATAGTGAATTAGAAACTCAAAACCAGAATCAAACTTTCAAGTTCAGATTCCTTCAAATAACCATCTCACTACAATTAGCTATATTCTACTAGACAGAATAACTTTTGCAAAGGCAGCTTTGCTCAAAATATTTCAGTATTTGCTATTACTTTCTATTTTACTTTGGCCATATAGCCACAACCATAGCCTTTGGTTTTAAATAGGTCATTTGAAAGATTGTGAATGTTGTTAGAAAATTATTTGTTATGTAGCATGAGGATTGGTTAACAAATGACATAAAATTTATTAACAGAATAGCTTGTGTATGCACTGTGTGTCTATTAGTTAGAGCCTTGAGTTTAAGTAGTGCTTTTGGGCTAAATAATTTAGAAATGCTTGTAGAAACTCTATTTTTTTATAAAAACATCTGAAATAGAAGAGTAGATTTTAGGAAAGTTTGACATTATAGATAAAAACCTAAAAGCTGTGAGAACCAACTAATCATACTCACAACTAATCATACTTCCTGACTATAAAAATACTTTATAAGTGATTTATGTTGCATGTCCAAACCATGGGAACATGACTTACTTTCATATGTTTTATACGAACAGCAGGGAGGCTGGAGTTAGCTTACCATATTTAATCAATGCCCGTTACGGTCATCTATTACTTTGCAACAAACCACCCCGAAACACTTTACTGCTGTCTCTCCTGGTGGGTCACCTGGGCTCAGGCTGGGGGCTTTCCCTTTGGTTTCTCACGTGGTTGCCGGCAGACGACATCAAGAGTCATCTGCAGGTCCCCTGAGCCAGCGCCTGATGGCTCATGTGGAGCTGGTGGTTGACACTGGCTGGCTGTGACAGCTCAGTTGGATCTGTTGACACAGGCACCCCATGTGGCCTCTCTCTGTGGCATGGACTTCTCGTAGCACGGTGGCCAACCTCCTTGATGAAATGTCCTGAGAGCTAGTGTTCCAAAGGGCAGAAAACAGAAGCAGCTAAACAGTTTAAAAGCTATGCTTGGGAATGGCGTATCATTGCTTCCCCTGTATTTTATTCATTAGCACAGTCTTAGTTCAGGCCCACCCACACTCTGGTGGGTGGGTGAGTAACTAGATCACATTGCAGAAGAGTCAGAGGGAAACTGATATTATTGCAGCTGTCTTTGGAAAATGCAGTCTGCCACATTGCCTATTATTTTATTTCACACTTTTTGCAAGTCATAAACCTGAACAAGATTTAAAAATAAAATCTTAAAAGGAATGTTTTTAAACAGATCAATAAAAAATGATACAAATGAACTTATTTACAAAACAAAATAAAACACAGATCTTGAAATCAGACTTATGGTTACCAAAGGGGACATGTCAGGGGAAGGGATAAATTAGGAGATTAGGATCAACATCAAAACACAACTCAGTTCAGTTCAATTCATTCGCTCTGTTGTGTCTGACTTTGCAATCCCGTGGACTGCAGCCTGCCAAGCTTCCCTGTCCATCACCAACTCCTGGAGCTTACTCAAACTCATGTACATCGAGTCAGTCACGCCATCCAACCACCTCATCCTCTGTCGTCCCTTCTCCTCCCGCCTTTAATCTTTCCCAGCATCAGGGACTTTTCCAATGAGTCAGTTCTTCACATCAGGTGGCCAAAGTATTGGAGTTTCCACTTCAGCATCAGTCCTTCCAATGAATATTCAGGACTGATTTCCTTTAGGAGGGACTGGTTGGATCTCCTTGCAGTCCGAGGGACTCTAAAGAGTCTTCTGCAACACCACACCTCAAGAGCATCAATTCTTCAGTGCTCAGCTTTCTTTATAGTCCAACTCTCACATCCATACTTGACTACTGGAGAAACCATAGCTTTGACTAGATGGACCTTTGTCGGCAAAGTAATGTCTCTGCTTTTTAATATGCTGTCTAGGTTGGTCAACTTATCTTCCAAGGAGCAAGTGTCTGTTAACTTCATGGCTACAGTCAGTATCTGCAGTGATTTTGGAGCCCCCCAAAATAAAGTCTGTCACTGTTTCCACTGTTTCTACATCTATTTACCATGGAATGAAGGCACTGGATGGCATGATCTTAGTTTCCTGAAAGTTTAGTTTTAAGCCATCTTTTCCACTCTCCTCTTTCACTTTCATCGAGAGGCTCTTTAGTTCTTCTTCACTTTCTGTCTAAAGGGTGATGTCATCTGCGTATCTGAGGCTATTGATAATTCTCCCAGCAATCTTGATTCCAGCTTGTGTTTCATCTACCCTGGCATTTTGCATGATGTACCCTGCATATAAGTTAAATAAGAAGGGTGACAATGTATAGCCTTGATGTACTCTTTTCCCAATTTGAAACCAGTCTGAAACCCGTCTGTTGTTCCATGTCTGGTTCTAACTGTTGCTTCTTTACCTGCATAAAGTTTTCTCAGGGGGCAGGTAAGATGGTCTGGTATTCCCATCTCTTTACGAATTTTCCACAGTTTGTTGTGATCTACACAGTCAAAGAATTTGGTGTACTCAAAAACCCAGTTTTTCTGGAACTCTCTTGCTTTTCCTATGAGCCAGTGATGTTGGCAATTTGATCTCTGGTTCCCCTGCCTTTTCTAAATCCAGCTTGAACATCTTGAAGTTCATGGTTCACGTACTATTGAAGCCTGATGATGGTGGTAGTTTATTTGCTAAGTCGTGTCCAACTCTTGCGACCCCATGGACAGTAGCCTGCCAGTCTCCTCTGTCCTTGGGATTCTTTAGGCAAGAATACTAGAGTTGGTTTCCATTTTCTTCTCCAGGGGATTTCCCTGACCCACGAATCAAACCTGGGTCTTCTGCATAGCAGGCACATTCTTTACCTACTGAGCTATGAGGGAAGTTGAAGCCTGGCTTAGAGAATTTTTACTATTACTTTACTAGCGTGTGAGATGAGTGCAATCATGCAGTCATTTAAACATTCTTTGGTATTGCTCTTCTTTGGGATTGGAATGAAAACTGACATTTTCAGTCCTGTGGCCACAGCTGTGTTTTCCAAATTTGCTGGCGTATTGACTGCAACATTTTCACAGCGTCATCTTTTAGGATCTGAAATAGCTCAACTGAAATTCCATCACCTCCACTAGCTTTGTTCATAGTGATGCTTTCTAAAGCCCACTTGACTTCGCATTCTAGTATATCTGGCTCTAGGTGAGTGATCACACCATCATGGTTATCTGGGTCATGAAGATCTTTTTGTATAGCTCTTCTGTGTATTCTTCCACCTCTTCTTAATATCTTCTGCTTCTGTTAGGTCCATACCATTTCTGTCCTTTATTGTGCCCATCTTTGCTTGAAATGTCCCCTTGGTATCTCTAATTTTCTTGAAGAGATCTCTAGTCTTTCCATTCTATTGTTTTCCTCTATTTCTTTGCACTGATCACTGAGGAAGGCTTTCTTATCTCTCCTTGCTATTCTTTGGAACTCTGCTTTCAAACGAGAATATCTTTCCTTTTTTCCTTTGCCTTTAGCTTCTCTTCTTTTCTCAGGTATTTTTAAGGCCTGCTCAGACAAGCATTTTGCCTTTTTGCATTTCCTTTTCTTGGGAATGGTTTTGATCACTGCCTCCTATACAATGTCACAAACCTCCGTCCATAGTTCTTCAAGCACTCTATCAGATCTAATCCCTTTAATCTTTTTGTCACTTCTAATGTAATCTAAGGGATTTGATTTAGGTCATACCTGAATGGTCTAGTGGTTTTTCCTACTTTCTTCAATTTAAGTCTGAATTTGGCAATAGGGAGTTCAAGATCTGAGCCACAGTCAGCTCTCGGTATTGTTTTTGCTTACTGTACAGAGCTTCTCCATCTTTGCTGCAAAGAATATAATCAATCTGATTTCGATATTGACCATCTGATAATGTCCATACTTCAGTCTTCTCTTGTGTTTTGGAAGAGGGTATTTGCTATGACCAATGCGTTCTCTTAGCAAAACTCTGTTAGCCTTTGCCCTGCTTCTTTCTGTACTCCAAGGCCAAATTTGCTTGTTACTCTAGGTATCTCTTGACTTCATACTTTTATATTCCAGGCAATCCACTCCAGTACTATTGCCTGGAAAATCCCATGGACAGAGGAGCCTGGCAGGCTGCAGTCTATGGGGTCGCAAAGAGTCAGACACGACTGAGCGACTTCACTTCACTTCACTTCACTTCACTTCCCCTATAATGAAAAGGACATCTTTTTTGGGTGTTAGTTCTAGAATGTCTTATAGGTCTTCACAGAACCATTCAGCTTCAACTTCTTCAGCATTAGTGATCGGGGCATGGACTTGGATTACCGTGATATTGAATGGCTTGACTTGGAAACAAACAGAGATCACTCTGTCATTTTTGAGATTGCATCCAAGTACTGGCATTTTGAACTCTTTTGTGACTATGAGGGCTACTCAATTTCTTCTAAGGGATTCTTGCCCACAGCAATAGATATAATGGTCATTTGAATTAAATTCGCCCATTCCAGTCCATTTTAGTTCACTGATTCGTAAATAAATGTCATTCACTCTTGACATCTCCTGTTTGACCACTCCCAATTTGCCTTGATCCATGAACCTAAGATTCCAGGTTCTATGCAATATTGCTCTTTACCGCATTGGACTTTACTTCCATCACCAGTCACATCAACAACCGTGTGTTGTTTTCTCTTTGGCTTCGTCTCTTCATTCTTTCTGGAGCTATTTCTCCACTTTTCTCCAGTAGCATATTGGGCACCTACCGATGATCTGGGGAGTTCATCTTTCAGTGTCTTATCTTTTTGCCTTTTCATAATGTTCTTGGGGTTCTCAAGGCAGGAATACTGAAGTGGTTTGCCATTCCTTTCTCCAGTGGACCATGTTTTGTCAGAACTCTCCACCATGACCTGTCTGCCTTGGGTGGCCCTACAGGGCATGGCTCATAGTTGCACTGAGTTAGACAAGGCTGTGGTCCATGTGATCAGTTTGATTAGTTTTCTGTGGTTGTGGTTTTCAATCTGTCTGCCCTCTGAAGGAGAAGGATAAGAGGTTTATGGAATTTTCCTGATGGGAGAAACTGACTGTGGGGGAAACTGGATCTTGTTCTGATGAGAGGGGGCCATGCTCAGTAAATCTTTAATCCAATTTTCTGTTAATGGGCGGGGCTCTGGTCCCTCTCTGTTTTTTGACCTGAGACCAAACTATGGTGGAGGTAATGAAGATAATGGCGGCCTCCTTCAAAAGGTCCCATGCATGCACAGCCGTACACAGTGCCCCCAACCCTGCAGCAGGTCACTGCCAACCCCCTGCCTCCACTGGAGACTCCTGGACACTCACAGGCAAGTCTGGGTCAGTCTCTTGTGGAGTTACTGCTCCTTTCTCCTAGGTTCTGGTGCCCACAAGGTTTTGTTTGTGCCCTCCAAAGGTCTGTTTCTGCAGTCCTGGTAAGTTCCATAATCAAATCCCACTGGCCTCCAAAGTCAAATTATCAAATTATCTGGGAGTTCTCAGTCCCTTTGCCAGATCCTCAGGTTGGGAAATCTGTTGTGGGTCCTAGAACTTTCTTAACAGTGCAAGGATTTCTTTGGTATAATTGTTTTGCAGTTTGTGGGTTGTCTGCTCTGCTGCTCTGTGGTGGGGTTAATGGTGACCTCTCCCAAGAGGGCTTATGCCACAGGCTGTGTGACCAGGTAGCTGCACCCAGAGCCCTTGCAGCAGGCCACTGCTGACTCATACCTGTGCAGGAGACTCAAACACAGGTCTGGTCAATCTCTGTGGGGTCTCTGGGTCCTGGTGCACACAAGGTTTTGTTTGAACGCTCTGAGCATCTCTGGCAGGTGTGGGGTTTGTTTCTAAATGCTGTTTCACCCCTCCTACCATCTTACTGGGGCTTCTCCTTTGCCCTTGGATGTGGGGTAGCTTTTCTGGGTTGAATCCAACATTCTCCTGTTGATGGTTGTTCAGCAGCGAGTTGTTATTTTGGAATTCTCACAGAAGATGAGTGCCCACATCCTTCTACCCCACCATCTTGCCAGCACAAAACTAGTCTTTCTCATTCTATTGTTTTCCTCTATTTCTTGCAATGATCACTGAGGAAGGCTTTCTTATCTCTCCTTGCTATTCTTTGGAACTCTGCATTCAAATGGGTATATCTTTCCTTTTCTCCTTTGCTTTTCACTTCTCTTCTTTTCTCAGCTATTTGTAGGACCTTCTTAGACAACCATTTTGCCTTTTTGCATTTCTTTTTTCTTGGGGATGGTCTTGATCACTACCTCCTGTACAATGTCACGAACCTCCATCCATAGTTCTTCAGGCACTCCGTCTACCAGATCTAATCCCTTGAATCTGTTTGTCAGCACACAACTACATATAAAATAGATAACTAACAGACACCTACTCAGTATTCTGTAATAACCTCTATGAGAAAAGAAACTGAAAAAGATTGGGTAAATGTATGTGTATAACTAATCTCTTCACTATACACTTGAAATTAACACAACATTGTAAATCAGTTATACTCCAATAAAAATATTTAAAAGATCAATAAAGTACTTTTAAACCTTGAAAGTCTGAATATTATATAAAAACTACCCCTTAACTTTAAGTTAACTTTCATAGATGATAATCAAAAACATGTAAGGTGTTACTAGATAATAATCCAGTAAAGCTATATAATAACAAAATACATTAAGAAAAATAATAATGATATTAATGATAACAACAACTACAATTGCTGTACCAACTGTGATCGAGTGCTTGACATCAGTGCCTCCTCTAATCTTTATGCAGCCTAATGAAATAGTTATTACATTCATTTTTCAGATGAAGAAACTGAAGCTTAGATAAATAACATATGTTACATGTGGTGCCACAGCTGGTTGGCAGTGACACTAAGACTCAGTCTCAAATTGCCTTGACTCCAGAGTCAAGTCCTTTTGTACCTCACAACATTGTCCTTCTAATGTATAGAAATATAAAGAACAGAAATCTGCAAAATCATCGCTTGTCTTTAAAAAAGGAGAAACAATATCAATGATGAGTCAGAGATGTGCAGTTTCTTGAACACACACACGTCATCTAAAATGAGGGGTCAGTATGACCCACTTACCATCCTTAAGCTACTTTCCCACCTTTTATGCACATGCTCACAATTCCTAGAGACAAAATAAATTTGCCTCTAGTAACTCCCATGTCATTCCAGAAATGTTTGTGGTCAAGTTTTAGTTGAAACATGTTGATTCATCCGTACCTGAGTTTCTCTCTCACGGGAGAGATGTCTGCTCCCCCTGTTACATCTGAGTCTTGTGTCCCCTCAGTCATGCTTGAGTTTAGTCTGCTCAGCCAGTTGGCTGTGATTACCCTCTATCACACAGTATGGTCCTACTACACATGAATGATGAGTCTCTAATTTAAATACTTCAAGAGGAAACCAAGCACCGTTCAAGAGGGCAGACCCGCCTGGAGGCTTTGGCAAATAAAAAAGGCTCTAGTCATTGAATATGTGTGTCCAGTTACTAGGCTGGACATAGATTCAGATAAGCAGGTTTATACATAGGAAACCCTAAAGATACCACCAGAAAATTACTAGAGCTGATCAATGAATTGAGTAGAGTTGCAGGATACAAAATTAATACAAATCCCTTGTATTATACATGCTGCTAAGTCACTTCAGTCGTGTCCGACTCTGTGCGACCCCATAGACGGCAGCCCACCAAGCTCTCCCGTCCCTGGGATTCTCCAGGCAAGAACATTGGAGTGGGTTGCCATTTCCTTCTCCAACGCATGAAAGTGAAAAGTGAAAAGGAAGTTGCTCAGTCGTGTCTGACTCTTAGCGACCCCATGGACTGCAGCCTACCAGGCTCCTCCATCCATGGGATTTTCCAGGCAAGAGTACTGGAGTGGGGTGCCATTGCCTTCTCCCATATTATACATAGAAAACCCTAAAGATGTCACCGGATAAGAAGTGGGGAATACCAACATTGTATGTGGTTGTTGGTATTACACCATCAAGAGATGCTAGCCTTTAGTTGTACAACCCTTTTAAAGCAATTATTAAGTCTCAACCACTTCTATGGAATATACCCCCTTGAAATTCAAGTAGTTTATATCTGGCTGGGCAGGTTAAACTAGATATAAAATTGAAATTCAATAGTGATGGTCAGAGATTTCAAAATCTTGGTCCCAGACTGTTGGTCATGGAAAGCCAGTGTCACATGAAGAGCTTTAGTCTAAGAGGCCTGAGAATCTAGGTTCATATTCTGACTCTGTGACTTCAGACACATCAAATCATATCTGTGAATCTGTTTATTTTAGATATAAGTGAATACACTAGCCTAGATTATTTTGAGACCTCTTTCAGTTTCTCAGATCCCTTTTTTCCTGCCTAAAGCCAAGATGACCTACTTTAAGAAAAAATCATCTGCCTCCAGAATAGCCCATCACCAGAATATCAGTTCCAGAAGAGGAAGGTGCCTCACTGCTTTCCCTTGCCTTCATCCCCTCCCTGGAATTCACCTTGCATAAAGTCATCCAAACTTCTGAACCTAAGACACTGCCGATTGAAAGGCACTGCTGTTCTAAAAGAAAGAAAACTGCTCCTAGTGCATTATAAAATGCCATCGGTCAAAGGATACTTTGCCATATTGGATATATTCCAACATGGGGGGAAATGCACCTTAGAATCAGTGAAAGTTTTTCATCTACTCCTGTTCTTCCATTCTCCTTTCCACCTTTTAAACATACTATTAAAACTATTAAAAAAAAATACATCGAATTCTTACGGCTCTGTTCACCTCTCTCAGAAATATTTTCAGAGTTTTTTTGGTTTTATTTTTGTAGTAAAGGTCCCTCATGCTCAGTGTAGTGACAATGTGGATTTGTGTTGACTTTATCTTATGCCCTGTGGCTGTCTCCTATTCCTGGCTAGTTTTTAGGCAAATTTCTGGGAGCCCCTGCAGGATGGGTGTCATGGGAATACAGATCTCATACCAACCGGTATGTGGCTAATTTTCCAATAGGCAATCCTTTTTCCACTGACAGCCTTAGGTTGATACCAGAGTTCTTGTAATTTCCTGAACTGATGGATTGAATAATGGCATTTCTGCCTCTCTACTTAGCCCAGTCCAGGCTCCTGGGGTACCAGCCTGATATAGCACCCACTTCCTGCTCCCTCCCCACCATGAACCCCAGGAAGGACTTCAGAGTCTTTTAAACCTAAGCCAGATTTGGCAAATGATTTACAGAAGCAGTAAGTCCTTCCACGTTCTTTCTTTTCTGTATCACACCACTCCCAGCCACAAGTCATTATGCCCATAAAATTCAAGTGGACATTTTTGACTCTTTTTCAGAATTATCAGATGTATTTTCCTTCTCTTGTATCTTGTTTTTTCTGGGTGTCATAGAAGATCAAACTATCCTTTAATTTTTAGGGTTATTGTATATACTAGAAGTAATCATTCACATAAGAAAAGCTTATAAAAGGGTCAAGCATGTAAAAACCATGCTAACAGTGATTTACTGTGTAACACAAGAAAGTATTTTAGATCTATAATGACCTGTAATGGAAAATAATCACTATATGTATATATATAACTGAGTGACTTTGCTGTACACCTGAAACTAACACGATATTTTAAACCAACTGTATTCAATAAAAAAATAATGCTCGGTGCAGGAGAAATAACAGGACATCCTCCTTGACCTTGATTAGATGAGAGTTTAGTGAGGGTTTAATTAGAAAAAAATTACTTTTTAAAACATTCCTATTTTCATTTAGCTTCCTTCTCATCTAAAAGTGCTTCTGTTCTACCCAAAATCACAGAGGAGGCCTGACCCCTTGGTGTTAAGTTAGCTTCATGAATTTTCCTTTTGTCTTTCCCACAGCTGAGCAAGAGGAGGAAGCTCACCCTGAATACAAATACGGAAATGAACTTTCTGCAGATGACTTGGGTCACAAGGAAGCTATTGCCAATAGTGTCAAGAAGGTCAGAGTCTTGGTGCTGTTTGCTTTCATGACTTCCAAGAGATGGCAGCTGGTAGTTAATGACATTTCAGAAATGTGAGAGCCACAAGAGAATAAGGTAGCCTGTAATTCCCCTTCTCAGTGGGGTGGCCAGAATCAATATCCGACCTCGAGGCGTGCACAGTACGGTGACTCTTCGGTCATGCCTAGTGTTGACCCCTACCTCTTTGGCCCATGTCCTTCAAATGTTATTTATTTCCTGATGACATGTGAGCAGGAAGACAGCAGCAGCACCCCAGCAGCAGAGGTGGTGCTGTTCAGATCATCGAGTTAATGACCCCAGTCATCCCAGCAAACCCTCATTAGAAAATCAGTGCTACCCACTGGAGGTCCCATCTCCCTCCTAACATAGAATAAGCACCAGTGTATTAATCACCTTCGTGTGTGTGTGTGTGTTATGGAAACATTTGTGGTCTGCTGTCTTTGCACCTTTCAAGTACGCCTGCGTGCCAAGTCACTTCCTCCTATCCGACTCTTCTCTACCCCAGTGGACTGTAGTCCACCAGGCTCCTCTGTCGATGGATTCTCCAGGCAGTACAGAGTGGATTGCCATTTCCTCCTTCAGGGGATCTTCCTGACCCAGGGATTGACCCGTGTCTCTTACGTCTCCTGCACTGGCAGGCAGGTTCACCACTCTCGCCACCTGGCATGGAGTATAGTATTGTTAACGCTCGTCACCATGCTGTCCGTGACATCCCCAGGACTTACTCGTCTTATGACCGGAAGTTCGTACCCTTTAAGCTTCTCGTTCCCCACCCTCCACGGGGGCCTGGCAAAGTGGCTGGATTTTAATAGTAGTGAGTGTTAGAGTAGGAAGACGCGAGAGCGTCCACTGGATCGCTAGCCTGGGAGTCAGGTGACCTTGAAAAGAGGAGTTTCAGGGCGGCTAGGGACCCCTCGAGCAGACACATCTGAATGAGGAGAAGCAGTTCTGCTGTGAAGGGGAACCAGTGGTTAAAGGGAACCCAGGAGTCCAGAGGCAGTTAATTTTAGGATAAATAAATCCAGGGTGATGACTGAATCCTTTGACGTGGTCTTTGATGGGAGCAGTAGTACTTCATCATTAAAGACAATGGATGAAGATGCAGGTAGGTGTATACAGTAGGTGCTAAGAAAACGAGACCAAATTTATCTGCTGAGCAAAGCCAGCAGATAAAGGTAACGTTTACGTAAACCGTTACGTTTACCTTTTCTGATATGGAGCATTGCAGCTACTTTCAGATTATTAGATGCCTACTAAACTCATTATTCTGCCTTTATCCGCACCCAGACATGAGTGTTGACTCGCTCAAGAGTGATCCTTTACATACCAGAGGAGGTGGCCAAGCCCCATCACTAGATCACTAACTAAACTACCTTAAGGAAGCACTGAAATAGGTGAAGACTATCAGCCAAACGGACATAAGCATTAAGATGAGCTTTCCTGGTGTGGAAGAGAGTTACACCATGATATCCTTTCAGTTCTCACTGTATCTGTGGCTTTATGTCATCGGTAATGTCCTATCTTAACAGATAAATAGAATAGCAGGTGTACAGATAACTATTAAAATACTTAATATCCACAGGTGTGGGGCTAGTAAACTTGGAGTTTCTCCCTTTAGAGAAGTAAATTATTTTCTTTCTCTAATTTAGGCTTCAGATGACCTTGAACATGAAAACAGCAAAAAGGTAACAAAACAATTCCATTGTGCATTTTGTTTTCATTATTAGAAACTATGTGGTCATTCAGTATTGAACAGGTGTTACTAACTGCTGTTATTCTGTCTTCTCCCACCCACTGCCCATGAAATACAGAGTATTTACAGGGATAATATTTACATGCTCAGTGCATCTACTTACAAGAGTCTTCAAAAGAAAAAATTAACCTGTGATGGAATGATTATATCCTAATAGAATCACAAAACCTAGGGCAGACAAATAAGATGATTTTTCTGAAAATAAGTGTTTGGGCATTTAGGTATATTCTTAGTTAGCATTTGAGATTTCATTCCTAGACAATGGACAAAGGCATGTATAATTCTTCTACTGTATGTTTATTGATAATTAGTAATGCCAGTACCATAAGCTGGGTACTGGGCTCATTCCCTGGATGACAACCTTGTTACTGTCAGTCATCATGTGTAGCAAGGATTACAGTCTGACCCACTAACCGCATGAGAAGGCTAAGGCCTTAAAGATGAAAATAACTTGGTCACAGCTGCTTAGCTAACAAACATCAGTGATCAAAGATCAGCTTATCTTTGTTGACCCCAGTATCTTAAACTCTAGTAGAAGAGAATTTCACAAATATCTTAGGAGAAGACTAGGATCAGACTTAGCCACAATTATTCCAAACTTTAGACAGTAAGAATATTGGGTTTTCCTTCAAATAAGATAGGACCCCATAGACAAGAAGATAGTATTTTCTGAAGCCCTGATGTG
Source organism: Aepyceros melampus (assembly GCA_006408695.1). Classification (NCBI taxonomy): domain Eukaryota; kingdom Metazoa; phylum Chordata; class Mammalia; order Artiodactyla; family Bovidae; genus Aepyceros; species Aepyceros melampus. The sequence continues at coordinate 529,355 of SJXQ01005695.1, forward strand.
GGAATCAAATCATAAAGTAAATTTCTGCCTATGGCTGCCAACAGTTTCACAACTGTAACACACCATGTACTTTTATTAAAAGAACCACTTTGATGCCATGAGCTGTGAAGAGGATATAACAATTAAAAATATTACTTTACTTCCTTTATGATAAAGCAAATTCAGTTCAGTTCAGTTCAGTCGCTCAGTCATGTCCAACTCTTTGCAACCCCATGAATCACAGCACGCCAGGCCTCCTTGTCCATCACCAACTCCCGGAGTTCACTCAAACTCATGTCCATTGAGTTGGTGATGCCATCCAGCCATCTCATCCTCTGTCACCCCCTTCTCCTCCTGCCCCCAATTCCTCCCAGCATCAGGGTCTTTTCCAATGAGTCTGCTCTTCGCATGAGATGGCCCAAGTATTGGAGTTTCATCTTCAGCATCAGTCCTTCCAATGAACACCCAGGACTGATCTCCTTTAGAATGAACTGGTTGGATCTTGCAGTCCAAGGGACTCTCAAGAGTCTTCTCCAACACCACAGTTCAAAAGCATCAATTCTTCGGCACTCAGCTTTCTTCACAGTCCAATTCTCATATCCATACATGACGACTGGAAAAACCACAGTCTTGGCTAGAGGGACATTAAGTAATGTCAAATAAAACTCCTAGAATGGATACAATGTGAAACTAACAGCCTTTCAAAACTCCAATAGACTTGGAACAAAGACCTTTCCGTTTTGCTATCATGTGAATTTCCTGACCTATAGGTCATTTTTATTTTCGGATTTAGTGTATTCATGAATATGTGCTCCGATGAACTCTCAAATTTTAACTGGGGACATTTGAAAACATGGTTTTTAAAAATCTCAACAAGTTACATTATTTGGTTATATGGCTTTTATTGGTGAGATCAGTTTGATGATCTAAAATGTTATCAGGTAAACAAAATGGCCTGGCCATTTTTTTAACATATGAATTGACTAATATGAATCAATAGTTTATTCATCCTGGAGTATTGATCTCAATTAAATATTGATCACTTCTGAAGGTGTGATTTTTGTTGTGGATTGTGTTGCTTTTGTCCTGATTTACAAGGACACAAACTAAAATAATTTGTTTCTCTTTGCCTGTATGCAAAATAATGCAATTTTAATAGGTCCTGTGTAGCGGATTATCACATTAGTATAAGAATAAGCTTTTTTTAAATACCACAAACTATTTATGTATGTGTCTTGGTTTCCAAAAGTGTTAAGCATGTATGGTCCCCAGACCAGCTACTTGGGAGCTAGTTAGAAATGCCATTTCTCAGGTTTCACAGCAGACTCCTTTTTTTCAGAAACTCTGAGGGTGGGGCCCTGGAATATGATTTAACAAGCTTACCTGTACACTCAGATGGTAAAAACTCTGTCTACAGTGTGAGAGACCTGGGTTTGATCCCTGGGTTGGAAAAATTCCCTGGAGAAAGAAATGACAACCCACTCCAGTACTCTTGCCTTGAAAATTCCACGGGCAGAGGAGCTTGGTGTAGGCTGCTATCCATGGGGTCACAAAAAGTCGGGCACAACTGAGCAACTTCACTTTCACTTTCACCTGTACACTAAAATTGAAGGATCTCTGTTTTTTATTTCATAACTTGTGAAATTATGAATTATAATACCTTTTATACATATTCCATAGCATTGCTGTGAACTTCAATATAGTTTTTGGAATAAAGTCCTTTGAAAATCTAAAAAAATGTCCCCAAAATGTAAGGTGTAAGCTTCATATTTTACTATTATCTCTATTTGTATTATTTGGAGCCACAATAGACATTAACTGTTTTTGTTTTTTTTTTTTTTGACCACGCCTCAAGGCATGTGGATTCTTAGTTCCCTGACCAGGATGGAACCCATGATCCTTGTGTTAGGATCTTGGAGTCACTGGACCGCCAGGGAAGTCGTGATGTTAACTTTTAGAATTATTCTTTATTGGGACTTCCCTGGCGGTCCAGTGGTTAAGACTCCACACTTCCTAAGTATGGAGTGTGGCTTCGATCCCTGGTCAGGGAGCTAAGATGCCACATGCCTCTTGGCCAAAACACCAAAACATAAAACAGAGGCAATATTATAACAGATTCATTAAAGACGTTAAAAATGGCCCACATCAAAAAAATCTTTAAATAAATTAAAAGCTCTTTTTAAAAATTATGTTTTATTTAACATAATTGAGGAAGAGAAACTCTTTCATCTTGGACCTGTGTGCAGATTGTCTCCAGTAAGGAAGTTTGTAGGGCCTTCCCAGGTGGCTCAGTAGTAAAGAATCCACCTGCCGGCGCAGGAAACCCTGGAGACTCGGACTGGGCCCCTGGGTCAGGAAAATACCCCAGAGGAGGATGTGGTAACCCACACCAGGATTCTTGCTTGGAGAATGCCCTAGACGGAGGAGCCTGGCAAGCTGCAGTCCCTGGGATCACAGGGTCAGGCACGACTGAGCAGCTGAGCACACACTCCCGCAAGGCAGACTGCGGCATAGATCTGAGAGTCCGGCTGGAGTCACTGATGTGTGTTCCCTCTGCTGTGCTCGTAGGGCCTGGTTACCGTAGAAGATGAGCAAGCGTGGATGGCGTCTTATAAATATGTGGGTGCTACCACTAACATCCATCCGTATTTGTCCACAATGATCAACTACGCACAGCCTGTAAAGTTTCAAGGTTTCCACGTGGCTGAAGGTAACACCAAAGGTTGATTGCTGTTGCCCTTTTTGTCTGCTTTCCTTTCACTGTGCTGTGATCTGACTTGCTGCCACTCCCTTCCCGGGCATGTGGACTCTTCCATCTCACTTATTTTTGTTGCACAGACCACACCCGTCCTTGGCTAGTGGGGGCCTTGTGTTTTCATTTCCAGCATCGTCCACAAGGTGGCTCTGAGAGACTGGATTTGGTAGCCCTCCAAGCACATAGCCTCTTGCGTTAGATACACTTTATAAGACCCATTTGAGTCAAAACCTGGTCTCTTAAAAACATAGCAAGTGATATTTTAAAACTTCTCATAATTACTTCTGGACTGGAGAAGACATAGTCCTCACTGAAAATACGTATTCTGGGGGTGGCTGTGAACGTCAGTTGGTATACATATAATTGACTCCAAATTGAATTCATCACACTCTTCTTAAGTCAGCCATCTCCATCCTCAGAACATTAATGAAAGTAGAAGCTACTGATATCAGGATGGAGCATCTGCCTCCAAGGCCTCATGATTCAAGTGATTATCGCTTGTCTTTCTGTGAGTCTGATGGCAGTTTCTAAGTTCATCTTTGCTTTTCTTTACAGAACGCAATATTCATTATAACATGTCTTCTTTTAATGAGTCAGTCGGTCTAGGCTACTTGAAGACACACGCCATAGAGTTTGTGAAGTATCCTTATGTATTAAGTGGAATAAATGGTGGGTGAACATTGAGTTTGGCAGGAATCTCTAAAACAGAAAGATGGCTAATATAATATTGTGGTTGTAGAGCTAGTAAAATAATGTATGTGAAAGACTGCAGCAGCAGGGAAAACCTGCCCAAATGCAAATTGTTTTTATAATCCACGCCGTGAACTATGGTTTTTCTCTTTAGCGTCCTTTATACATGTGAAATCTGTTCTCTATTGTCATGTGTTTTTGTCAGTGTTGATCTCAATCTTCATTACTTTAGCTCTTTGTTATTTATTTATCACTGCCAGGATACTCTTTTCCATTTTCCTTAATACATTACACAGTTATAACAAACGGCAAATGAGTCGCATTTACCCCAAGGGAGGCCGAGTGGACTCCAGTAATTACATGCCTCAGATTTTCTGGAACGCTGGCTGCCAGATGGTTTCGCTGAACTATCAAACCCCAGGTAGGAACTGATGTCCAGTGACCTCGAATTCCATGAGAATGTTGTGACAGGACGGTGCCAAGAGTTGCTGTCAGTTGACTCTGGGCATTTTTTAAAGGAAGCAGACATATGGCAAAACAGCATGTTGTTGGATGTATAGAATGGTGAGAAATTGAAAACACAAACTAAAGTAATAAAACAATGGTAGAGACAATAGAGTTTGATTTCAATTGAATTTCCTTTTGAAAATGCCGTGACTAATCTGCTAAACATTGTCCCTTTTCCCAAAATATGTCTAGTTTTTCTTCTTTTTGGATCAAACTTATCTTCTTGTCCAGAGGCAGAATGAAATGAAAAGAATTTGAGGACCTGTGTACAGTAGCTATGACTCATTCCTCCTTGGGAAAGTAGCCTTCCCCCGTTGGCATTCAGCAGGAGATCAGCAACATAGCAGAATCTCACCATAAAGATGTAAGGTATTATGGAGTAGATTCTGCTAAAATGGTGTTCAAGGAGTCCTGTACACGTAGAGGTACTAATGTATAACTTATTCCTCCGGAGTGTACTCTGGCCAGGTTCCAATATATAATAATATTTTTTTTTCCCTGCAATGAGAGTAGTCAATTTTTATGAAAGCATAAATAAAATCTTTAAAGTTTTCAAAGTTTGCTTAAGAGCCTAGGATCACAATATGAAAATGAGAGACTGAAAAAATATGGTCTCTAGTTACTCATGTGAAACAGGTGAGAAATATGCTACAAAACCTATTCACCGCATCATGGTCCTTTTTTAGAAAAACTTAGTCAAGTTATTTTAATTAGGGCTAATTGCTTTACAATATGGTGGTGGTTTTCGCCATGCAGTGACATGAATCAGCCATGGGTGTACATGTGTCCCCATCCTGAAGCCCCCACCCACCTCCCTCCCCACCCCATCCCTCAGGGTCATCCCAGTGCACCGGCTTCAGGGCACTCAAAGCATGGTCCTTTAAAATGGGTGGGAAAAAACATCCCTTTTGTTCGGTTCTTTCCCTCTATGAGAGTATCTCCCATCTTTCCCAGTTTAGGGCATTTTTTTTTCAAGCCAATCCACCATACTTTGTAAACCTGAATACACCTTGCTCCCTGTGATCTGGAGTGACTGAAAGGTCCTATGACTTGCGTCCCTTTGGCATGGATGTGGCCTGACTGCGTTTCCCATCCTCAGTGACCAGAACTGAAGTCAGATTTCTGCTCGGCACCCCTCTTGCTGCTACTGTGCTAAACTGTGACCAGGAATCATCACGATCCTGGAGTGTTTCTAATAGAAACAAAAAAGATTAAAAGGCACTGCTGATTTTGCTTATTTAAAAAGATGTCAAGTTGTATTCTTTGTTGTCAGTGAGACCATTATGTAGATTAAATTATGCAAGGGAAGTTTATTCTCTAGGCCAGCTTACGTTTATTCTATAATGTAATGTTTAATCATAGTACTTTGAGAAGAAAAAAAAAATCATCAGGAGGCCCCCCCCTTTTTTTTTTGCTGATGAAAAGAAAGAAGATTTTGTTTGCCTGCAAGAAAAGTTCTAACCATGCTCTGCCAGTATAGACCCCACTAGAATAATTCCTTTTAAGTCACACATTTTTTATATGATACTTACCTAGTTTGTTTTTGATTTGTTTTTAATTGAGTTTTATATTCATACAACCCTGTTGGATTTCTCCAGCATACCCTCCCTCTGGGTCATAAGGTGTGTCTTCTCTAACTATATATATATATCAGCTTAGACATCTGTACTCTCAGTAATTCAACAGTCCTATGACTCATATATTGAATCCAAATTTGGAAGTAATGCCAACATGATCTCTATGAATGCAGGGTTTTTTTGTTTATTTTAAACTCAAGGTCATTTAAACATGGAAAAAAGAGTTGTATGCCTCTGTCTGTAAACAGATCCGGGAGTACCTTATGGTGTTAAAAAAGACCTATCAGCCTGGGATCAGTATCTGATTTCCATTATTTAAAATCACCCCATCAGAATCTTCTTTGTCCAGGAAGATGAAGTGTTAAATTATTTTTGTCTCTTGACAGATTTAGCGATGCAATTGAATCAGGGGAAATTTGAGTATAATGGATCCTGCGGGTAAGTAATGTGATTTAAACTGTTGTCACCGTGTTCCACACCCCATACTACAGCTATAATGAAACCGTGTCATTTTAAATTAGGGGTTGGTGAATTTAAGTGAGGTTTGAGGGATGAGATAGAAACAAATGAAATCTCCAGGTAAATTACATCTGCGATATACATTCATCATCAACCACAGTTTCACTAAGCAGATTTAAAAAAAAAAATTTAACCACTAGGTAAGCAGTTTATTATACACACTCCAGAGTTTAATGCTCTCACTTTTAATTCAATAGTGGAGACCTTTATAGCTAGGCCAGATAATGATCCCTGCTCATTTGGACATCAGCAAGAGGGACAAGATAGTGAATATGTGTATCTTACATAGGACAGATAGAGGAATAATGAAGTCCTCAGTGTTAAGTGGAATTTATTTCAGCTAGGCAGATACTTGTGTCCTCTATTAACATTTTTTCTTGTCTTGTAAATAGTAGTCACCAACAAAAAATGCTATGAATATTGTTCGAAGTATTTAAATAGTACTCCCTAAAATCTATGAACCAAGTAGTGAAATAGGAAATGTTAATTTCACTGAAATGCTGGAAAGGTAAATGAAAGAATGAAGTTAAAGAAAGTTCTATGGAAAAGCTTTCTTGTAGTTCTTGTATAGACATTCTGTACAAGTTCTATATTAAAAAAAAAAAGAAAAAACTGTATGGACATTTTTTTTTTTCCTCCATGCAGATGTCCCCAAGTGGTACTGCAGGTCAATGATCTCAAACCATTGCCCAGAGCCTTCTAGACTAATCAACCAGAGTACCATATCTTCCCACCACACTACTGTCAGAATGCTCTGTCAGAATGCTCTTGGCCTCCCTAGTTGGATATGTAATGTCCAGTGTTGGGTACTAAAAACAGCCAATCATGATAAAATTTTCAGTGCTTGTGGATTCAGAATGCCTACTCCCACCTCTTCCTGACAACCAATGCACCTACACCCACAGGTGACAACCCTGTTACCCAAGTCACCCACCTGCAGTATACAGGACATTTGCTTCTGCTGTGTGTTTTGAAGGAAATGCAAATTGTATACCTTAAACTAATGAAGTGTTATATTTCAGTTCAGTTAAGTGTAGTTCAGTTGCTCAGTCGTGTCCGACTCTGCGACCCCATGAATTGCAGCACGCCAGTCCTCCTTGTCCATCACCTCCTGGAGTTCACTCAAACTCATGTCCATGGAGTTGTGATGCCATCCAGCCATCTCATCCTCTGTCTTTCCCTTCTGCCCCCAATCCCCCCCAGCATCAGAGTCTTTTCCAATGAGTCAACTCTTCACATGAGATGGCAAAAGTATTGGAGTTTCAGCTTCAGCATCAGTCCTTCAATGAACACCCAGGACTGGTCTCCTTTAGGATAGACTGTTTGGATCTCCTTGCAGTCTAAGGGACTCTCAAGAGTCTTCTCCAGCACTGCAGTTCAAAAGCATCAATTCTTCGGCACTCAGCTTTTTTCACAGTCTAACTCTCACATCCATACATGATCACTGGAAAAACCATAGCCTTGACTAGACAGACCTTTGTTGGCAAAGTAATGTCTCTGCTTTTTAATATGCTATTTAGGTTGGTTATAACTTTCCTTCCAAGGAGTAGGCGTCTTAATTTCATGGCTGCAGTCACCATCTGCAGTGATTTTGAAGTGCAAAAAAAAAAAAAGTCTGACACTGTTTCCACTCTTTCCTCATCTATTTCCCATGAAGTAATGGGACCAAATGCCATGATCTTCGTTTTCTGAATGTTGAGCTTTAAGCCAACCTTTTCACTCTGCTCTTTCACTTTCATCAAGAGGCTCTTTAACTCCTCTTCAGCTTCTGCCATAAGGGTGGTGTCATCTGCATATCTGAGGTTATTGATATTTCTCCCAGCAATCTTGATTCCAGCTTGTGCTTCCTCCAGCCCAGCATTTCTCATGATGTACTCTGCATATAAGTTAAATAAGCAGAGTGACAATATACAGCCTTGACATACTCCTTTTCCTATTTGGAACCAGTCTGTTGTTCCACGTCCAGTTCTAACTGTTGCTTCCTGACCTGCATATAGGTTTCTCAAGAGGCAGGTCAGATGGTCTGGTATTCCCATCTCTTTCAGAATTTTCCACAGTTTATTGTGATCCACATAGTCAAAGGCTTTGGCACAGTCAATAAAGCAGAAATAGATGTTTTTCTGGAATTCTCTTGCTTTTTCGATGATCCAGCAGATGTTGGCCATTTGATGTCTGATTCTTCTGCCTTTTCTAAGACCAGCTTAAATGTCTAGAAGTTCACAGTTCACATATTGCTGAAGCCTGGCTTGGAGAATTTTGAGCATTACTTTACTAGCATGTGAGATGAGTGCAATTGTGTGGTAGTTGAGCATTCTTTGGCATTGCCTGTCTTTGAGATTGGAATGAAAACTGACCTTTTCCAGCCCTGTGGCCACTGCTGAGTTTTCCAAATTTGTTGGCATATTGAGTAACAGCACTTTCACAGCATAATCTTTCAGGATTTGAAAGAGCTCAACTGGAATTTCATCACCTCCACTAGCTTTGTTCGTAGTGATGCTTTCTAAGGCCCACTTGACTTCACATTGCAGGATGTCTGACTCTAGGTGAATGATCACACCATCATGATTATCTTTGTCGTGAAGATCCTTTTTGTACAGTTCTGTTTATTCGTGCCACCGCTTCTTAATATCCTCTGCTTCTGTTAGGTCCCTACCATTTCTGTCCTTTATTGAGCCCATCTTTGCATGAAATGTTCCCTTGGTATCTCTCATTTTCTTGAAGAGATCTTTAGTCTTTCCCATTCTGTTGTTTTCCTCTATTTCTTTGCATTGATTGCTGAAGAAGGCTTTCTTATCTGTTCTTGCTATTCTTTGGAACTCTGCATTCAGATCCTTATATCTTTCCTTTTCTCCTTTGCTTTTTGCTTCTCTTCTTTTCACAGCTATTTGTGAGGCCTCCCCAGACAGCCATTTTGCTTTTTTGCATTTCTTTGCCATGGGGATGATCTTGATCCCTGTCTCCTGTACAATGTTATGAACCTCCGTCCATAGTTCATCAGACATTCTATCAGATCTAGTCTCTTAAATCTATTTCTTACTTCCATTGTATAATCATAAGGGATTTGACTTAGGTCATACCTGAATGGTCTAGTGGTTTTCCCTACTTTGTTCAATTTAAGTCTGAATTTGGCAAGAAGGAGTTCATGATCTGAGCCACAGTCAACTCCCGGTCTTGTTTTTGCTGACTGTATAGAGCTTCTGCATCTTTTCCATCTGGCTGCAAAGAATATAATCAATCTGATTTCAGTGTTGACCATTGGTGATGTTCATGTGTAGAGTCTTCTCCTGTGTTGTTGGTTGAGGGTGTTTGCTATGATCAGTGCATTCTTTGGCAAGACTCTATTAGCCTTTGCCCTGCTTCATTCTGTGCTCCAAGGCCAAATTTTTCTGTTACTCCAGGTGTTTCCTGACTTCCTACTGTTGCATTCCAGTCCCCTATAATGAAAAGGACATCTTTTTTGGGTGTTAGTTCTAAAAAGTCTTTTAAGACTTCATAGAACTGTTTAACTTCCGTTTCTTCAGCGTTACTGGTTGGGGCATAGCTTGGATTACTGACAGCAGGTCCAGCAGGTCTCTACTATGACCCGCCCGTCTTGGGGGCCCCATGCGGCATGGCTCAGTGTCATTGAGTTACACTAGGCTGTGGTCCGTGTGATCAGACTGACTAGTTTTCTGTGATTATGGTTTCGGTGTGTCTGCCCTCTGATGCCCTCTCGCAACACCTACCATCTTACTTAGGTTTCTCTTACCTTGGACGTGGAGTTTCTCTTCCCTTAGACGTGGGATATCTCTTCACGGTTGCCCCAGCAAAGCGCAGCCGCTGCTTCTTAACCTAGAACAAGGGGTGTCTCCTCACGGCTGCCCCTCCTAACCTTGAACATGGAGTAGCTCCTCTCGGCCCTAATATTTCAATTAGGTTGGTGCAAAAGAATTGAAGTTTTGCATTGTTGAACTTTACCATTTGATACTGGATGCATTCTTAAATAAATCTGGTTATGTTTAGTTCAGTTCAGTCACTCAGTCATGTCCGACTTTTTGCAACCCCATGATTCACAGCACGCCAGGCCTCCCTGTCCGTCACCAACTTCCGGAGTTCACTCAGACTCGCATCCATCGAGTCAGTGATGCCATCCAGCCATCTCGTCCTCGGTCGTCCCCTTCTCCTCTTTCCCCCAATCCCTCCCAGCATCAGAGTCTTTTCCAATGAGTCAGCTCTTCGCATGAGGTGGCCAAAGTACTGGAGTTTCAGCTTTAGCATCATTCCTTCCAAAGAAATCCCAGGGCTGATCTCCTTCAGAATGGACTGGTTGGATCTCCTTGCAGTCCAAGGGACTCTCAAGAGTCTTCTCCAACACCATAGTTCAAAAGCATCAATTCTTCGGCGCTCAGCCTTCTTCACAGTCCAACTCTCGCATCCATACATGACCACTGGAAAAACCGTAGCCTTGACTAGACGGACCTTCATCAGCAAAGTAATGTCTCTGCTTTTGAATATGCTATCTA
>SJXQ01005695.1:540554-554077 GCA_006408695.1 Aepyceros melampus
CCAACTTTTCCACTCTCCTCTTTCACTTTCATCAAGAGGCTTTTTAGTTCCTCTTCACTTTCTGCCATAAGGGTGGTGTCATCTGCATATCTGAGGTTATTGATATTTCTCCCAGCAATTTTGATTCCAGCTTGTGTTTGTTCCAGTCCAGCGTTTCTCATGATGTACTCTGCATAGAAGTTAAATAAGCAGGGTGACAAGATACAGCCTCAATGTACTCCTTTTCCTATTTGGAACCAGTCTGTTGTTCCATGTCCAGTTCTAACTGTTGCTTCCTGGCCTGCATACAGATTTCTCAAGAGGCAGGTCAGGTTGTCTGGTATTCTCATCTCTTTCAGAATTTTCCACAGTTTATTGTGATCCACACAGTCAAAGACGTTGACATAGTCAATAAAGCAGAAAGAGACGTTTTTCTGGAACTCTCTTGCTTTTTTGATGTTCCAGTGAATGTTGGCAATTTGATCTCTGGTGCCTCTGCCTTTTCTAAAACCAGCTTGAACATCAGGATTTCTCACTTAATGTTTTTTTCCTAATGACTTATTACTTGGTGGTGTCTATTTTATATTTATTTTAGACTATAGAAATGATGTTAGACAAAAAGCAAATTTGAGTGATTTTTTTATTCAATTTCAAAATGTGTTGGAAAGCAGTGGAGACAGCTCACAATATCAACAATGCTAACGAACTGCTAACGAACATAGAGTGTGGTAGTGGTTCCAAAGTTTTGCAAAGGAGAAAAGAGAGATGAGGAGCATAGTGGCCTGCCATCAGAAGTTGACACGCGGCCAACTGAGAGCAGTCGTCAAAGCTGGTCCTCTTGTAACTACCCAAGAAGTTGGCAGAAGAACTCATTGTCGACAGTTCTGTGGCCATCTGGCATTTGAAGCAAACTGGAAAGGTGATAAATCTCAATAAGTGAGTATCTCAGGAGCTAACTTAAAGTCAAAAACATTGTTGTTTTGAAGTGTTGTCTTCCCCTACTGTACACAACAGTGAACTATTTCTCAATCGGGTTGTGACGTGCAATGAGAAATGGATTTTATATGACAACTGGCGACAGCCAGCTCAGTGGTTGGACCGCGAAGAAGCTCTGAAGACTTCCCAAAGCCAAACTTGCACCAAATAAAGACCATGGTCACTGTTTGGTGGTCTGCTCCCCGTCTGATCCACTACAGCCTTCTGAATCCCGGCAAAACCATTACATCTGAGAAGTATGCTCGGCAAATGGATGAGATGCACTGAAAACTGAAAGTCTGCAGCCAGCCCTGGTCAAAAGAAAGGCCTCAGTTCTTCTCCGTAACAACGCCCAACTGCGTGTCTCACAACCAACACTTCAAAGTTGAACGAATTGGGCTATGAAGTCTTGCCTCATCCACCATATTCATTTGACCTCTCGCCAACCAACTACCACTTCTTCAAGCATCTGGACAACTTTTGGCAGGGAAAATCCTTCAACAACCAGCAGGAGGCAGAAAATGCTTTCCAAGAGTTTGTCAAATCCTGAAGCAAGATTTTTATGCTATAAGAATAAACAAACTTATTTCTCATTGGCAAAAATGTGTTGATTATAATGGTTCCTACTTTGATTAATAAAGATGTGTTTGAACCTCATTATAATGATTTAAAATTCATGGTCCAAACCCGTAATTACTTTTGTACCAAGCTACTATCTCTCAATAAAACAGGGGAGAAAAAAGAAATTAAATTAATGGTTCCAATGAAAACAATCCAGTACACGTTTAGAGTATTTTTTAAGCTGCCTTGTTATTTAGTGCCAAACATTGAGAACCAACCAGGAGACTGTGTACATAAATTGATGGGTGGGCCCCAGTTGGGGCTGAGGCCCCAGGGGCAGCCATGGTAGAGGGCATAAGAGTCCTTGGCACTAGCCCGACCAGGTCTTCCACAGGCTGATGTTGCTCTGGGCAGGTAGATGAGGCTCTGAATCTCAATTTCCTGCTGATAAAATGAAGCCAGTGATACCCGTCACCTCAGGTTTGCTGTGGCAGCTCAGTGAGTTTGAACTGAGTGTGTGCATTTGACGTCCTTTACTAACTGCAAATTTCTGTGGAAAAGTGAGATTAAGCTACAGCTCATATGGCTGATGACAGGCAGAGACCACAGACTGTTGAAAAAGCCTCTTTTTCACAGCGGTTCTGTGAGGAGCCTGGGGAGCGAGGTGGGGTGGGCAGACCGGTCCTCATGTCCACTCCGGCTGTGACCCTCCCATAGCCTTCACCTGGCTCAGGACAGGCTTTTCACCCTCCTCAGGAGTCCAGTGGCTCCTCCTGCCCGGACACAGGGTGGGAATCATTTCTATGGAAAAGGGGCCCCACTGTTACCAAACCAAAGCTGTCCACCTGTCTATACTCAGCAAAGTCCATCAGTGGCGGGCTGTGCTGAAGGAACTTGCAGTGTTTGTTATAAGACCCCAGGCAAGAGAATGAGTGACTCCTGTTCTAACCCCTGCCCCTCCACTGGACTTCCTGAAGAATTTCAGCGAAGCATTGTTAAAGACCAGGTGAAGCGGGTGGGGATCTGTTTTACCATAGTTCACATGCTCAGGGTCTCACCTTCTGCACTGTTTATTGCAAAATCCATTCATGAACAAGGATGGTGCTGTTAGCCTGGTTTTTCCAGTAGTCATGTATGGACATGACAGTGGGACCATAAAGAAGGCTGAGCGCTGAAGAATTGATGCTTCTGAACTGTGGTGTTGGAGAAGATCTTGAGAGGCCCTTGGACTGCAAGGAAATCAAAACAGTCAAATCCTAAAGGAAACCAATCCTGAATATTCATTAGGACTGATGTTGAAGCTGAAGCTCCAATACTTTGGCCCCCTGATATGAAGAACCGACTCATTAGAAAAGACCGTGATGCTGGGAAAGATTGAAGGCGGGAGGAGAAGGGGATGACAGAGGATGAGATGATTGGATGGCATCACCGATGTGATGGACATGAGTTTGAGCAAGCTCCAGGAGTTGGTGAAGTAAGTGTGATTTTTACCAGGAAGTGAGAAGCCCTATATTACAGGCTCATTTTTAAAGTTGGAAAAGCAGGAAGTACTTCTACACTTTCTAATAAAACAAAATAGAGCAAACTAATTTCTCAGGTCTTTCCAGGCTTTTGGAGGAAACCCGACAGTTGCTATCAAAATAATGTGATATTATTATGATTCAAAGGTACACACTTTTTAAATGACTTTGTCAAGTTAGAATGAATCTTAAGATCCGTGGCAACTTTCTGTCAATCAACGCCATTTTGCTTGCTTGCTGGTAAATAAAATGAGGGTGTGTTGATAGCATCTCAGATGTGGTGAAGCAGGATGAGCTTTCTTGTTCCACCATCCTTGATTCTGTAACTGCTGTCCTCCACCTGGCTGAAAGCCCTTCTCTCCTGCCCTTGCCTCCAAGACCTTTGAAGTCCACAGAGAATTCTTACATCAATTCACTTGCCATTGACTTTAGACTTGCCCTGTGGCCATCACGCAGACCTGGATACTTGGAATGGGTTCACTTCCCGCACCTAAAAGCACCAGGCAGGACCAGCTATGTAGTCTGTGGGACCCAAGTGCTCCGTGTTCACAAATCATTAAGGATCGGGAGAGTAGCCACAGAGCATTAAGCCAAGCAGGAAGCTCTGCAGTGGCACAAGCTCCAACCCCAGAGCCAGGGCTCCAGCTTCTGCTTGCCTGTCAGTGCCCAGGGGCCCGTGACCTACGCAACCCGTAAGTCGTGAGTGGCAGTCTTGCTGCCTTAGGCCCCAAATAGACAGTTGTTCAAGACGAGCTTGCTAAGGGTCAGCCCCAAGCCAGGGATCTGTCAAATTTCTGAAGCTAAATCCAGCCTCTGAATTAGAATTTCAGGTGTGAAGTAGATAAGACTAGGAAGAAAGCATCGCTTTGCCAAGCAAAGGGGCCACATCAGGCTAATGCCCTCAAAAATGTGTTGCGACCCAGAGTGGGTATTGAGTAGTTTTATAGAAATGGTTCACAGAGGGCATGACCAGCCCACAGTCATTCTTCTGACTGATTGATGTTGCTGTAATTGAGAGCCCACATCATCAAGTCTTCCGGTTCCAGCCTGTCTGGGGTCTGCATGCTTGTAGGCAGCTTGCAGTTAATTTCTCCCACCTTGTGTTTCGTATCTGCAAAACAGCTCAAAAGTATTGTTATGTTTATCTCTTGAGGGGGAACCAGGGCCTTGCCACAAGGCTTTTCTATTGTTTCTTTTTTTTTTTTGTCTTATGTTTCTTGACTGCTTCTCCCTTATCTCCACATCCCTCCCATCCCTAATAAGGAACTGTTTGAGTCTGCTTATTGGAACCCAGTGCTGCCTCCCTGTGAAATCTAGAACTATCATGCATTACCTCCCCATGTAGCTGATGTCTAATGCTTCGCCAAACAAAGCTGGTAGGCTTCCTTGGAAAAATATGTGAAGAATTGTATTTATTCATCTACTTGAGCTTTTGCTGTATCAAATTTTTCGGTGATTAATGCTGGCTGCAAAAAAGGCCCAAATCTAAAACTCTACAAATGTAGAAAATAATATGTTCTATGCAGTTAGAGAGCTTTTATGTTAATATTACAGGTTATATCCTCCTGGAGACAGGTTGAATGTTCAAAGTCATCTTTAATATTTGAACAATTTTATAAACTTTCTGTATCCTTGATTTAAAAATCAGTGTATTGCTATATATGAAATAGATAATCCGTAGGAACCTACTGTATAGCACAGGGAACTCCACTTAATTCTCTGTAGTAACGTATATGGAAAAGAATCTGAAAAAGAATATACATAAATACATAACTAAATCACTTTGCTGTACACCTGGAACTAACACAACATAAATCAGCTATATTCTAATATAAATTTTTTTTAATGTTTAAATAAAATAAAAATCAGTATTGTCCTCAGAGGCTCTTTATTGCTGGTTGCATCCAAATGAAATGTGAGTCTATTTATTAACATGTTTTGTTCAGACTTAGAAGGCAAAGAATGTCAGCTTTGTCAAAACCAAAAATACGACTGTAAACTTTTCTTTAAGAAAAAATATCATGCTTTGGGATTCCCCTTGGTTCCATTTTAAAGAATAGTAATAGATTTAACATCATCTACAGTTGAAACTTATAAAAGTTATACTTTAAGGGGTATGAAAGATTTGATCCCAAATTATGATTCTTTTACATCAAAAACAAACCTATGGTTTTGGGGAAAGTGCTTTTATTTTCTGCTCATGTGAAGTGAGAGTCGCTCAGTAGTGTCTGACTCTTTACAACCTCAAGAACTATACAGTCCATGGAATTCTCCAGGCCAGAATACTGGAGTGGGTAGCCTTTCCCTTCTCCAGAGGACCTTCCCAACCCAGGAATTCCCAATCCCAGTCTCCCGCATTGTAGGCAGATTCCTTACCAGCTGAGCCACAAGGGAAGCCCAAGAATACTGGAGTGGGTAGCCTATCCCTTCCCCAGGGGATCTTCCCGACCCAGGAGTCCAACCAGAGTCTCCCACATTGCAGGCAGATTCTTTACCAACTGAGCTATCAGAGAAGTCGATAGCTCATATTTTTTCTCATATTAGTATGTAATTTTCCTATCTATAATTATTGTCATTAAAAAAAAATGTTTTGGACAGATGGAGTTCTTTGACATAGTTTGAGGAAAGTTACGGAATCCAGCCAGAGTGTGATTCTGTGACCATACCCAATGGGGATAAGGGGCAGACAGTGCTGAGGATCAATTTCAAAACTCTTTAATCATACAAGAAAGAAAACCCATACTCTTCATCTGTTACTTGTAATGTCTCCTGCCCCCGTCCCAGCCTTAAGCAACCTCTAATCTACATACCGTCACTACATTTTTGCCTGTTCTGCACATTTCATGTAAACGGATTCGTATAATATGTGACCTTTCTATGACTGTCTTCAACATTTGCAAGGTTCCTTATGTTGTACTGTGCATCAGTACTTTATGTTCTTCATTTCTTTTTGTTACTGAAATAATTTCATTACTCATTATTAATTTGCCATTGTGTGGACATACCTCATCTTGTACATCCATTCATCTTTTGCTGGAAATTTGAATTGTTCCATCTTTTGGTTATTATGAATAATGCTACTATGAAGCTTCATGTGCAGGTTTTTGTGTGAGCATATGTTTTCACTTTTCTTGGGTATACACATAAGAGAAGAATCGCTGGGTCGTACGGTAACTCTGTGTAAGTGATGAATTCTAGACTGTTTTCCACAGTGGCTGCATCGTGTTACATTCCCACCAGCAATGTTGAGTGGGGGCTCCAATTTCTCCATTTTCTCATCCATATCAATTTTCTTTTTCTTTTTTCCTGTTGCCCTCCTAGTGTGTGTTCAGTTCATTTCAGTTCAGTTCAGTCGCTCAGTCGTGTCCAACTCTTGCGACCCCATGGACCACAGCATGCCAGGCCTCCCTGTCCATCACCAACTCCCAGAGTTCACTCAAACTCATGTCCATCGCGTTGGTGATGCCATCCAACCATCTCATCCCCTGTTACCCCATTCTCCTCCTGCCTCCTGTGTATAATGGTATCTTATTGTGATGCTGGCTTGAACTTCTCTCATGACAAACGATAATAAGCATCTTTGCAAGTGCTTGCGGGCCATTTGTTTATTTGAAGACCTGTCTATTCAGATCCTTTACCTGTTTTTTAACTGAGTTATTTGTTCTTCGTATATTTTAGAGACAAGTTGCTTATCAGATAAATGATTTATAAATATTTTCTCCCCTTCTATGATTTGTCTTTTCACTTCCTTGATAATGTTCTTTGAGTACAAAAATATGAGAAGTCAAGTTATGTATTTTTTTCTCTCACTGCTTATACTTTTGGAGTTATGTCTAAGAATGCCTTGTCAAATTCTGACTCACAAAGGTTTACCCATATATTTTCTTCTAAGGGTTTTATAGTTACAGCTTTTTACAATTAGGTCTTTGATCCATTTTGAGTTAACTTTTCTTTACGATGTGAAAGAAGGAAGTAATTTTAGTCTTTTGCATGTGGCTATTCAGTTGACCTAGCATCATTTGTTTAAAGACTGTTCTTTCCCCTGCTGAATAGTCTTGGCATCCTTGTCAAAAATCATTTGCATAGATATGAAATTATTTCTGAACTCCCAATTCTGCCTCATTAATTTATGTGTTAATCTTTTTTTCCCAATACCAAGCAGCTTTGGCTACTGTTGCTGTGTAGAGAGTTTTGAAATTAGGAGTATGAGACCTGCAACTTAGTACTTTATTAAGATTGTATTGAGAATTCTTGGTCTTGAGTTTCCCTGTGAATTTGAGGATCAGCTTATCAGTTTCGGTAAAGAAACCAGATGGGATTTTGATAGAGATTGTATTGGATCTGTATAGTAATTTGAGAGTAGTGCCATCTTAACAATATTATGTCTTCTGATCCATAAACACAAGATATCTTTCCATTCATTTAGTTCTTTTAAAATTTTCCTCAGCAATGTTTTGTGATTTTCAAAGTACATGTACTTATTTTGTTAAATGTATTCCTAAGTATCTTATTCTTTTAGGTGCCATTGTAAATGCAATTATTTACTTAATTTTGTTTTTAGATTGTTCATTGCTTGGTGCATATAAATAAAATTGGTTTTTATATGTTTATTTTGTATTCTAGAACTCATTTATTAATTCTAATAGCTTTTTAGTACACTCTGTAGGATTTTCTATAAACAAGATCATGTTGTCGGCAAATAGAAATAGTTTTACTTCTTTCCAATCTAGATACCTTTTATTTCATCTTCTTGCCTAATTATCCTCACTAGAATTAGAGACCTCCAACTGAAACCACATTTATTTGATTATGAAAATACATAGCAATCTATAGTAATGTTAGCGGTACATCTGATTCTGACACCAATATAAATCACAGATATTTTTATATCTCATTATAATTGTTAGAGATCTCTCAATATAGTTTTATGATTATCAGTACTTTGAAACTATGCTAATTATCAAACTTGCCATTAGATCCCATAATTTAATATATTAATTAAAACAATAAAGACATTTTCCATATTTTGATAGCTATAGCTCATATAATTGGTTTTTCATTGTTATTCTTTGCATTTTATTTTATGCACATAAGAGCATCAAGTTCCGGAGAAGACGATAGCATCAGGAAATTATAGATGTCCCGGAGCCTGGATCTAAAGAACATTTCCCCTTCCCTGTTCCTTGTTGAGGTCATCCATAGGACAGGGTTATTCTCTTCAATTCTTGGGATCCTCCACCCAAAAGCCTATTTCCTAAGTTAGAAATGGGGATAAAGACGTATTCAGTGTCTTGATAGTGATTTTCTCAGTCTTTATAAAGAGACTAGTAAACTCCTTCTGTGCTTTTGTCCCACCAGGTACCTTCTCAAGCCAGATTTCATGAGACGGCCCGATCGAACGTTTGACCCTTTCTCTGAAACGCCTGTTGACGGGGTCATTGCAGCCACTTGTTCTGTGCAGGTATGTCTCCGGCTCGCCACAGAACAGTGTAAAACGAGTGGATCCAGGCGGTCTTGGAAAAGCCTTAAAAAATTGCAATTAAAATATTTAATGTCAAGTTGCAAAATCCACACATTGCTCTCAAATTTAACATTTTTTTCTTGAGATACATTTTTTTTCTACTAGTGAAATTATTAGCTACTTCTCATCAAAGATACCAGATCATAAAGTACCCAGTGGAGAATGTGGAGCAATGGGAACTCTTGGCTGTTGATGGTGGAATGAATGCAAAATCGTACGACCACTTTGGAAAACATTTGGGTGGTTTCTCCCAAAACTCAGTGCTCTCTTTACACGTGATCCAGCAGTTATACACCTTGGTATTACCCAAACAAATTAAAAAATTCACGTCCACGTGAAAACTTACACAGGGATGTTTACAGCAGAGTTATTCATACTTGATAAAATTTTGAAAGTAACCAAGGTGCCACTTAGTGGGTGAATGGATAAAGAAGCAATGAATGGTATGTCCACACAGTGGAATATTACTTAATTCTAAAAAGAAATGAGCTGTCAAGTCATGAAAAGACATGGATGAAACAAACATTCAGTTCAGTTGCTCAGTCGTGTCCAACTCTTTACGACCCCATAAACCACAGCACGCCAGGCCTCCCTGTCCATCACCAACTCCCAGAGCTTACCCAAACTCATGTCCATTGAGTCGGTGATGCCATCCAACCATCTCATCCTCTGTCTTCCCCTTCTCCTCCCGCCTTCGATCTTTACCAGCATCAGAGTCTTTTCCAATGAGTCAGTTCTTCACATCAGGTGGCCAAAGTATTGGAGTTTCAGCTTTAGCATCAGTCCTTCCAAAGAACAATCAGGACTGATTTTCTTTAGGATGGACTGGTTGGATCTCCCTGCAGTCCAAGGAACTCGCAAGAGTCTTCTCCAACACCACAGTTCAAAAGCATCAATTCTTCTGCGCTCAGCTTTCTTTATAGTCCAACTCTCACATCCATACATGACCACTGGAAAAACCACAGCCTTGACTAGACAGACATTACCAAAGTAACGTCTCTGCTTTTGAATATGCTATCTAGGTTGGTTATAACTTTTCTTCCAAGGAGTAATCGTCTTTTAATTTCATGGCTGCAGTCACCATCTGCAGTGATTTGAGAGCCCCCAAAAATAAAGTCTGCCACTGTTTCCCCATCTATTTGCCATGAAGTGATGGGACTGGATGCCGTGATCTTAGTTTTCTGAAAATTTAGTTTTAAGCCAACTTTGCACTCTCCTCTTTCACTTTCATCAAGAGGCTCTTTAGTTCTTCTTCGCTTTCTGCCATAAGAGTGGTGTCATCTGCATATCTGAGATTATTGATATTTCTCCCGGCAATCTCGATCCAGCTTGTGCTTCATCCATCCAGTTAATGAACATTACTAAGTGAAAAAAACTAGTCTGAAAAAGTGACATACTGTTTAATTCCAACTAAATAAAACTCTGGAAAAAGGCAAAACTATAAAGATGGTTAAAAAAAAAAAAAAAAAAGACCAAGACTTGTGGGGAGGGATTAACAGGCAGAATACAAAGGATTTTAGAACAGTGAAACCATTCTGTATGATTCTATGATAACAGATACATGTCATTATATTTACAATTTTTTCCAAATCCATTAAATGTACACCAGAGTAAACTCTGAATGTAAGCTATGGCTTTGAGTGATAATGAAGTATCAATATAGGTTCATTGATTATAACAAATATTCTACTGAGATGTGAGGTATCCATAATGAGGGATATTGGGGATGAGAGGACAAAACCTCTATATTTTCTTATCAATTTTGCTGTAAACAGAAACTGCTATAAAAAATAGCACATATTAATGAAAAAAATACCTGCTATATGATTACATTGATACAGAATTCTAGAAAATGCAAACTAATGTTCAGTTCAGTTCAGTCGCTCAGTCGTGTCTGACTCTTTGCGACCCCATGAATCGCAGCACGCCAGGCCTCCCTGTCCATCACCAACTCCTGGAGTTCACTCAGACTCACGTCCATTGAGTCCGTGATGCCATCCAGCCATGTCATCCTTGGTCGTCCCCTTCTCCTCCTGCCCCGAATCCCTCCCAGCATCAGGGTCATTTCCAATGAGTCAACTCTTCACATGAGGTGGCCAAAGTACTAGAGCTTCAGTTTTGGCATCATTCCTTCCAAAGAAATCCCAGGTTGATCTCCTTCAGAATGGACTGGTTGGATCTCCTTGCAGTCCAAGGGACTCTCAAGAGTCTTCTCCAACACCACAGTTCAAAAGCATCAATTCTTCCTCGCTCAGCCTTCTTCACAGTCCAACTCTCACATCCATACATGACCACAGGAAAAACCATAGCCTTGACTAGACGGACCTTAGTTGGCAAAGTAATGTCTCTGCTTTTGAATATCCTATCTAGGTTGGTCATAACTTGTCTTCCAAGGAGTAAGCATCTTTTAACTAATGTAAAGTAACAGAAAATACATTAGTAGTTTCCTCTAGACAGAGAGAAGAAGGGATGGATTACAAAAGGGTACAAAGGAACTTTGGGAATCGATAGAAAATTTTGTTGCCTTAATATTGATGACAGTTTTATAGATGTGCTCATATGTGTTACACTCTAAACGTACAATTTATTTAATGTCAGTTATACCTGAAAAAACTGTTTCATAATGATTAGCTATTAGATAATGTGAAAAACTTAATAATTAGCTATAATTATTTGGAAATAGGTGAAAAAGTCTTCCCACAGCTTTATAATAGACAGAAGAGAGGAATATGCATGACTCATATAATACAAAAAATAGTTGTCCGCAGCATCTTAACCTAAGTGCCCATACCTGTGGAATGAAGCAGTCAACACTGCTTTAAAAAATAAAAATAACACTGTCCTGTCAATTGTCAATATCAGTTTAACATTTTAGCGTTACTTTTCTTTCTTTGTGTCTCTTTGTAAGACTTCTGAAAGAATTCAATAAAAGTAAATTTTGGAACTATGAAAGGATCTTAAGGCATATTTGAATTGACCACTTCAGTTTAGTAAGGAATGAACACATTATTTCCAGAGATAATAGAATTTCTAAAGATGAACAGAGACTCCCTCCCTGTCAGATTATTCTGTTACGATCGCACCAGCTTAACTTCTCTGTCCTCCCATTTCTCTTCTGCTCCAGGTCATATCAGGTCAGTTCTTATCGGATAAGAAAATTGGCACATACGTAGAAGTGGATATGTATGGGTTGCCCACGGACACCATCCGAAAGGAGTTCCGCACTCGCATGGTGATGAACAACGGACTCAATCCCGTGTACAATGAGGAATCATTTGTGTTTCGGAAGGTAGAGTGTTCTCAGCGTGTCAGACCTGCTCTGCTAAGTTAGGAGCCACAGGCTAGTGGAGAGATACTCCATGATCTGCGGACGGTCACTGAACCCCAGACGTCTTCTACCAGTGCAGATGTTCCGCAGCTGCCACGCGCCGATTGTTTCTGTGTGGCCCTCTCCTCTTGCCTCTCCGTCCTCCCAGGAGGAGCCCACCTTCCCCACGCAGTGCCCGAGCTCTGGGTTCACAGTGTTCTCAGAGGGAGCCCCGCAGGCAGACACCGTCGCACGTGGGAGAGCTCCTCCCCGCCCTGGCAGCTAGTGCCTTGCAATATTCCTTTGGCCAAGAGGGTGGGTAGGGTGTTGCACCAATGAATGTCCTTCAGTGGGTCAGCTGGTATTGTCCTGTGCCTCCAGAAAGTGTGGTCCTATGTATAATATGTATAGGTTCTGTGTATAATATGTTATTTTTGTTTTTTGGTTTTTATCTTCATATTATACTTTGATCCTATGGGCTTCCCCAGTGACTCAGTGGTAAAGAATCTGCCTGCAATGCAGCAGAATGTCCTTCAGTGGGTCAGCTGGTATTGTCCTGTGCCTCCAGAAAGTGTGGTCCTATGTATAATATGTATAGGTTCTGTGTATAATATGTTATTTTTGTTTTTGGTTTTTATCTTCATATTATACTTTGATCCTATGGGCTTCCCCAGTGACTCAGTGGTAAAGAATCTGCCTGCAATGCAGCAGACACAGGTTCGATCCCTGGGTCAGAAAGATCCCCGGAGGAGGGTATTGCAACCCATTCCACTATTCTTGCCAGGAAAATGCCGTGGACAGAGGAGCCTGCTGGCCTGTCGTCCATAGGGTCACAAAGAGTCAACCATGACTTGAAGTGACTGAGCACACAGACAAATCAGTCATTCTCCATAATGATTCAGCTTTTAATCTTGTAACCATTTTCTCCCATGTGTTTCTCTTTCATCAACGGAAGATGTATTGAAAAATCCATGCCCTGGCAGTACTGTCTCGAAAATGCCTGTCTCTCTCTCACTTGCTCTGTTCTCATGATCAGAGTGCTTTCTTGCTTCCTCTTTGGCACAGGTTTTCCAAGTGTCTGTATTCCGTTTGTGTCTTACAACACAGATAATCACCTTTTTATCTTAACGAAAATATGAATTATCAGCCTCAGAACTGGCTGACCAGTTTGCAGGAGGCATATTACAGAAGATAAGTATAGTTCAATGAATCAAGCCATTTTGAGATGTAGGCTTTTCTGATTATGTGAATCCCGTTATCTATGCAACACCCTCCCCCTACCTTTTCACCTTCTCTTCTACAATCAGAGTGTAGCGTGAGTTGCATACAGCAGTAATGTGTCTTTTTTTTCTTCCTGGATTTTTCAGTTTGTTACAGATGGATCTGTTGTCACTATGGCCAGTGTTTTGTGCCAGAAAAAATAATCCCTACATACATTTGTGGAAATTCAGAAAGTTGATTTCAGGCTCTGTTTTTGATGCCTAGGGAAATAAACTCGCTTTTTACACTCAATATTACTGGCTCCAGAAACAAGATGCCAATTTTAGATCCTTTCCTGCTCTTCTGAAGTGACATTGCCTTTCAAAAACAGTGACAGCAAAAAAGAAAATAAAGTTAAAGCACTTGGTATCAGTGAAAGGCAATGTCACTATCACTCAAG
>SJXQ01005695.1:554698-579543 GCA_006408695.1 Aepyceros melampus
CCCATGGACGGAGGAGCCTGGTGGGCTGCAGTCCATGGGGTCACTCAGAGTCAGACACAACTGAGCAACCTCACTTTCACTTTTCACTTTCATGCATTGGAGAAGGAAATGGCAACCCACTCCAGTGTTCTTGCCTGGAGAATCCCAGGGACGGGGAGCCTGGTGGGCTGCCGTCTATGGGATCACAGAGTCGGACACGACTGAAGCGACTTGGCAGGCATAAATAAGCAGCCAATTCATTGCCTAGCTTTAGACATAGTGCTCAAGTCAGCTAAGGTGTCTTAGCTGCTCATAGCCAATAAATAGAAATTCTTGATTAAAAGCATCAGATTTTCTTCTGTCATGTTGGTCTTTTATGTCTAAGCAGGGTCTCTGCCGTCTGAGCTCAGATGCTGTGTCTGTGTATTCGGTTTGGGGATGGCAAGACTAGATGTGTTGTGCTGTGTGTTCTCAGCCGCTGAGTCATGGCTGACTCTTTATGACCCCACGGTCTGTATCCTGCTAAACTCCTCTGTCCATGGAACTTTCCAGGCCAGAATACTGGAGCAGGTTGCCTTTTCCTTCTCTGGGGATCTTTCTGACCCAAGGATCAAACCCACATCTCTTGAGTCTCCTGCATTGACAGGCAGATTCTTTACCACTATGCCACCTGGGAAGACTCGATATCTTGGGTATATGTTAATACTAGATGTGTTGTGCTGTGTGTTCTCAGCCGCTGAGTCGTGGCTGACTCTTTATGACCCCACGGTCTGTATCCTGCTAAACTCCTCTGTCCATGGAACTTTCCAGGCCAGAATACTGGAGCAGGTTGCCTTTTCCTTCTCTGGGGATCTTTCTGACCCAAGGATCAAACCCACATCTCTTGAGTCTCCTGCATTGACAGGCAGATTCTTTACCACTATGCCACCTGGGAAGACTCGATATCTTGGGTATATGTTAATGTTTCTAGCTGTCTCATCTTTATTTAATATCCCAAAATGTGTTAGAAACTGAGGAGTGCAAAGAAAAATAATCCAAATTTATATATAAATTGTCTTTTATACATGAGGCATTTCTTCAAGATACTTTTCATATTCTCAAAAGCAGAGATCAATGTCAGAAGCAGCCCAGTAGTAGACACACCAAAGGATTTGAAATCGGGTTGCCCAGGATCCAGACCCAGCTGTCACTGGCATCTCTGACATAAGGGGAAGCCGCTTCTCCTCTCCAGGCTTCTTGTTGCTCACCCATTATGTAGGTGGGAATGGGGAACGATGGCAAGGGTTGGATTAGCCATCTTTTATATCATTCATTCCATCGACAATTTTCAGGGACTGGTTTCCAGGACACCAGTTCCGTCGTCTTTCTCAATGCCGTGGGCACTGTAACTTACACGGCATGCGTTAGGAATGTAAATTGACCATCAGCTTGTTTGCGCCGGGAAGGAATCTTTCCGAGCAGTGTGGGTGTGGTCCAGGTCCCTGGCGCTGTGATTCTTGGGAGCTGTGTCCCTCAGATCCACAGTGACAAAGATCCACAAAGACAAGTGCCATTTGTCTTTGCAGGTGATCCTCCCCGACCTGGCTGTCTTGAGGATCGCCGTGTATGACGACAACAACAAGCTGATCGGCCAGAGGATTCTGCCCCTGGACGGCCTCCAAGCAGGCTATCGACACATATCCCTCCGGAATGAGGGAAATAAACCTTTATCGCTGCCAACCATTTTCTGCAACATTGTCCTAAAAACATATGTGCCTGATGGATTCGGAGGTAAGTCAGACTTTTAGGTATTGAATATTTTTGTGTATATGTTTTTTTTCCCCTAAATTTCAAGATTATAAGCTATTTCACCAACGGTTAAAAAAAAAATGTCTGTTCCCGCCAATGCTGCCAACCTTGTCGGCTTAAAAAAGTCAGGCATAAGTAGTTGCCTCAGGTTTCTTAGCAGGAAATGAAAAGGCAAGGCCCACTTCCAAGGTAAGTGAAACCCAAGTAAGATGGTAGGTGTTGTGAGAGGGCATCAGAGAGCAGACACACTGAAATCATAATCACAGAAAACTAGTCAATCTAATCACACTAGGACCACAGCCTTGTCTAACTCAGTGAAACTAAGACATGCCTGTGGAGACCCCAAGATGGGCGAGTCATGGTGGAGAGGTCTGACAGAATGTGGTCCACTGGAGAAGGGAATGGCAAGCCACTNCCGGAGTTGGTGATGGACTGGGAGGCCTGGCGTGCTGCCATTTATGGTGTCACAGAGAGTCGGACACCACTGAGTGACTGAACTGAACTGAGATTATCTTTAAAGTTCTTTATTTAAAAATGCTGTCATTTTGCATTTTTTCAATTTTCACATATGTGTTTCACATATATGTTTGTGAAGAATGCATTTCTACCATCATTCAAAGGAGGAAAGGCATGAATAATGTAGAGCCATAGACACCAGTTGGTTTCACTAAAAGGTTTAAATTGAGCTCCATTATCAACATTCTGGGACTTTCCCCCAAAATCTACAAGGGAGTTCAATTTTCCAAAAAATTCCCAGTCATCAGTCCATGGAAGACCACCTTTGGTTACACCAAAGACATCAATGAAAGTGAAAGTGGAAATCACTCAATAATGTCTGACTCTTTGTGACCCCATGGACTTCTCCATGTGACCCCATGGACCCCAAGGAATTCTCGAGGCCAAAATACTAGAGTGGGTAGCCTTCCCCTTCTCGAGGGTATCTTCCCAACCCAGGGATTGAACCCAGGTCTCCCACACTGAAGGCAGATTCTTTACCAGCTAAGCCACCAGGGAAGCCTAAGAATACTGGATTGAGTAGCCTGTCCCTTCTCCAGCAGATCTTTCCAACCCAGGAATTGAACAGGGGTCTCCTGCATTACAGGAGGATTCTTTACCAACTGAGCTATCGGGGAAACCCAAAGTCATCAATGGGAGGAATCAAAGTTGGACAAAGTCTTAAAGTGAAAGTGGAGGTTGCTTAGTCATGTCTGACTCTTCGCGACCCCATGGACTGTAGTCCATGGAATTCTCCAGGCAAGAATACTGGAGTGGGTAGCCTTTCCCTTCTCCAGGGGATCTTCCCAACCCAGAGATCAAACCCAGGTCTCCCACATTGCAGGCTGATTCTTTACCAGCTGAGCCACCAGGGAAGCCCAAGAATACTAGAGTGCTCTAAGATCCCTTCTGCAGCAGATCTTCCCAACCCAGGGATTGAACCCAGGTCTCCCACACTGCAAGCGGATTCTTTACCAACTGAGCTCAGGGAAGCCCCAAGTCATAGGATTCTGGTAAACCCACATATTAACTTTTTATAACCCCCAACTAAGCCAAGAACATCAAAGGTAAACAAAGATCCTCTATATTCTCAGAGTTCTTGAATCATAAGAAAACAGTAGTACAGCAAAGTACATCAGATTAACAAGGGTTCAAGTCCTGACTCTCCACTGCTAGCCAGTTGACCCCACCCCACCCCATCTTCTGGCCTGTAAATGTACTGATATTGCTTCCCTCACAGCCTCCTGTGATGTGTAAGCACACATCAAAGCTGGACAAAGTTCATCGCAGTTTATGACACAGCAGGGCATGCCTGCCATGTGTGTGCACAGGCGTGTGTGGCTCCAAATGCAGCTCAGTTTCTGTGCTATTCTAGTTTGAGGAGCTTTGGGTGATTTTGTTTTGTGTTTTTAATAATGCAGTCTTCTCTGGAGGACAGAGTTTCTGCAACTAATACTCAGCATTAACAACCCAGTTGTGGGTTCCAAAAGTAAAGTCAGCCATGAGGATTTTTCAATTGCAAAATTGAGAGTAAAGATTCCTTCCTCTTTCCCTTTGTTTTTTCTTATAAAAAGAAGCCTATTACAGGTCACAACGCAGAGTAATAGTTATGAGCACGTGGCAGACGCTGGGATGGGGTGCTGTGGGCTGGGTGAGCAGGGCAGAAAAGAGACATAGGACCTGTGTGGGTGTTGAGGAGCATGTGATGGCCACGGGGCATCAGCAGATGGATTCAGTCTTGTTCCACATATTTGCACTTAGAAAGCAGTGGTGCGTAATACCTAGTGCATTTTAAAGATAATTATATAAATAAATGTATTGGAAGACTTAAAGATTTTACCTTTACATGGGTTACTTTTCAAGTGAAACTAATTCATTCTAGGGAAATGCACTATTTGAATAGAAAAGGGAAAGATACAGTTTTTTGAGCTTCTGCTTTGTGCCAAGCGCTTTACAAAAATGGGGTCCAGAAATGTGAAATTGTTTAGAGTAGATGTGAGCATATGCAGGTGTATGCTGAAGGAATATCTGTGTTTATCATGTAGTTTGTGGCTAGTGTCAATATTTATAAGTATTGATTGACATCTTTAAAAATAGTCTTGTAACTATTCTTTCCTAAGGGTCATTGTAGCTTTCCTCTCAAAAGCAATTGAAATTTCTGTACAACATTATCTTTGATGGGATTCTGCAGTTGATGTCTTAGCCTCAGATTTGATGTTCAAAGACTGTTTATTCAGAATTCTCTGGCCATTTCTTACATATGTGAAGAAACCAAGGACAAACATTCTGAGGGTTTATTTAAGGAACTTACCTGAAAGTAACAAAATAAGAATATGAGACCTTTTTCCAGATTTCCAGTCTTCTTGACAGCCTCTTGATTCCCACAGTGTGTTTATATGTCATGGGCTTACCTAACCTCCCACATTCATGTCTGAACATTGATGTGCTGAACCAGCACATGAGGTGATCAATAGACCCCCCTGTTCCCTAGAACATTTACAGTCTTTGTTGATTCTATAGGAAAAAGTTCAAAATGAAATTCTGCACCATTGCACTTCAGCAGTTTCTGGGGGAAAAAAAAGAAAGTGGTCGATAAACATCTCCAGATTTTTATGTAGCTAAAGAAAGAAAGTATGGATGCTTTCATTTATTCTACTAATGTGTTTAGCAGGTTTTACTCCATAAAAAGCAAAGTAGCTACATATCAGAAAAAAATTCTGATGACATAAAAATTTTAAAAGGGTCATTCATCCAATGCCCAGAATGAACTCTGTTACCATATGGGTCTCTACTTCCTATCTCATTATTCTCTTTACTTTTTAATAAAATTGGATCTTACTGTGGTGTCTCACTTACAGTCATATTTCAGAGGCAATTTTTTTCATAATTTTTAGAGTATTTTCCCCATTTCTTGACATATTTTTATTGTCTGCTTGAGATTCCATTTTATGTATGCTATAATTTATCATGTTATTGATGTATTGAAGTCAATTCTACTTTTCTTTCTTATGAACAATATTGCCTCTAAGAACCCTAAATGTAAAGCTTTGGGAATATTAGTGATTATTTCCTACAGATGAATTCTTTCAAGTGGGTTTGTTGCATTAAGAAGTGTATATGTATTTCAAGGTCTAGATTGTTGTGTTTTTCAGGCACTAAATTGTGATGACTCTTTGTGACCCTATGGGTTGTAGCATGCCAGGCTCCTCTCCTCCATCATCTCCCAGAGTTTGTTCAAATGCATGTCAGTGATGTTATCTACCATCTCATCCTCTGCCACCTGCTTCTCCTGTTGCCTTCAACCTTTCCCAGCGTCAGAGACTTTTCCAACGAGTCAGCTCTGTGCATCAGGTGGCCAAAGAATTGGAGCATCCCCTTTCGCATCTGTCCTTCCTATGAATATTCAGGGTTGATTTCCTTTAGGATTGACTGGTTTGATCTCCTTGCAGTACAAGGGACTCTCAAGAATCATCTCCAGCACCACAATTCGAAACCATCAGTTCTTCAGCGCTCAGCCTTCTTTATAATCTGACTCATATCCATACATGTCTGCTGGTAAAACAATACTTTGATTATATGGACCTTTGCCGGCAAAGTGATATCTGCTTTTTAATACTCTGTCCAGGTTTGTCATAGCTTTCCTTCCAAGGAGCAAGCAAGCATCTTTTAATTTGATGGCTACAGTCACCGTCTACAATGATTTTGGAGCGCAAGAAGATAAAATCTGTCACTGTTTCCACTTTTTCTCCATCTATTTGCCATGAAGTGATGGGACTGGATGCCATGATCTTACTTTTTTGAATGTTGAGTTTTAAGCCAGCTTTATTCCCCACTTCTTTCCCCCTCATCAAGAGGCTCTTTAGTTCTTTACTTCTGCCATTAGAATGGTATCATCTGCATATCTGAGGTTGTTGATATGGCTCTTGGCAATCTTGATTCCAGTTTGTGATTCATCCAGCCTGGCATTTTGCATGATATACTCTGCATAGAAATTAAGCAGGGTAACAATATATAGCCTTGTCATACTCCTTTCCCAATTTTGAACTAGTCCATTATTCCATGTCAGGTTCTAACTGTTGCGTCTTTACCTGCATACAGGTTTCTCAGAAGACAAGTAATGCTGTAATCCACACAGTCAAAGGCTTTAGTATAGTCAATGAAGCAGAGTAGACATTTTTCTGGAATTCCTTTGCTTTCTCTATGATCCAGTGAATGTTGGCAATTTGTATCCCTGGTTCTTCTCTTCGAAACTGTACATCTAGAAGTTCTCAGTTAACGTGCTGTTGAAGCCTAGCTTGAAGGATTTTGAGCATAGTATTACGAGCAAGTGAAATGAGTGCAATTGTCCAGTAGTTTGAGCATTCTTTAGCATTACCCTTCTTTGTGGTTGGAATGAAAACTGACCTTTTCCAGTCCTTTGGCCACTGCTGGGTTTTTCAAATTTCCTGACATACTGAGTATAGGACTTTAATAGCATCATCTTTTAGGATTTGAAATAGCTCAGCTGGAATTCCATCACCCCCACTAGTTTTGTTCATATTAACAGTAATGCTTCCTAAGACTCACTTGACTTCACACTCCAGGATGTCTGGCTCTAGGTGAGTGATCACACCATCATGATTATCTGGGTCATGAAGCTCTTTTTTGTACAGTTCTTATGTGTTTTCTTGCCACCTCTTATTAATCTCCTCTGCTTCTGTTAGGTCCTTAACCATTTCTGTCCTTTATCGTGTGCATCCTTGCATGAAATATTCCCTTGGTATCTCTAATTTTCTTGAAGAGATCTCTAGTCTTTCCCATTCTATTTCTTTGCATTGTTTACTTTAAAAGACTTTCTTATCTCACCTTGCTATTTTCTGAAACTCTGCATTCAGATGGATATATCTTCTTCCCCTTTCTCCCTTCCCTTTTGCTTCTCTTCTTTCCTCAGCTATTTGTAAAGCCTCCTTGGACAACCACTTTGCCTTCTTTCATTTCTTATTCTTGGGGATGGTTTTGGTCACCACATCCTGTAGAATGTTACAAGCCTTGATTCAAAGTTCTTCAGGCACTCTGTCTACCAAATCTAATCCCCTGAATCCATTCATTATCTCCACTGTAGAATCATACAGGATTTGATTTAGGTCATACCTGAGTGGCCATGTGGTTTTCCCTACTTTCTTCAAATTAAGCTTGAATTTTTGCAATAGATGTACATGATCTGAGCCACAGTCCGCTCCAGATCTTGTTTTTACTGTTATGTATAGAGCTTCTCCATCTTTGGCTGCAAAGAACATAATCAATCGGATTTTAGTACTGAACTGACCATCTGGTGATATCCATGTGTAGCATCATCTCTTGTGTTGTTGGAAAAGGTTGTTTGCTATGACCAGCATGTTCTCTTGACAAAACTGTTAGCCTTTGCCCTGCTTCATTCTGTACTCCAAGGCCAAACTTGCCTGTTCCTCTGGGTATCTCTTGACTTCCTACTTTTGCATTCCAGTCCCCTATGATGAAAAGGACATCTATTTTGGGTGTTAATTCTAGAAGGTGTGGGTCTTTATAGAACCAGTCAACCTCAGCTTCTTCGGCATCAGTGGTGGGAGCATAGACTTGGATTACTGTGATGTTGAATGGTTTACCTTGGAAAGGAGATCATTCTGTCGTTTTTGAGATTGCACCCAAGTACTACATTTCAGACTCTTTTGTTGACTATGGTGGCTACTCCATTTCCTCTAAGGAATTCTTGCCCACAGTAGTAGATATAATGGTCATCTGAATTAAATTCACCCATGCCAGTTGATTTTAGTTTACCAAGTCCTTAAGATATCAATGTTCAATCTTGCCATGTCCTGCTTCATTTCAGTTCAGTCTCTCAGTTGTGTCTGACTCTTTGCAACCCCATGAATCGCAGCACACCTGTGATAAATTGCACAAGTCCTGCTTGACCGTGTGCAATTTACTAACATTCCAGATTTCTATGCAATGTTGTTCTTCACAGCTTCCGACTTGACTTTCATCACCAGCCACATCCACAACTGAGCATCATTTCCACTTTGGCCCAGGCACTTGACTTTTTCTGGAGCTATTAGTAGTAGCCGTCTGCTCTTCCCCAGTAGCATACTGGACACCTTCTGACCTGGGGAACTCATCTTCCAGTGTCATGTCTTTTTGCCATTTTGTACTGTTCATGGAGTTCTCATGGCAAAAAGTCTAGAGTGGTTTGCCATTCCTCCTCCAGTGGACCACAATTTGTCAGAACTCTTCACCATGACCCATCTAGCATGGGTGCCCCGGCGTGACTTGGCTCATCGCTTCCTTGAGCTATGCAAGTCCCTTTGCCACACCGGACTGTGACCCATGAAGGGGATGGAAATGGCCCTAAACCCCAAAATAACTGGTGTTTTTAAAAAATACAAATGAGACTTCCGTTAAGACCAGAAGAAAGGAGCAGGTGAGAAAAGGCAGATTAATTTATTTTTAAAAGGAAAGGTTCCAGAGCTAAGTATCTGGGAAATTTTAGCTCACTCTTGTGTGTTTATACAGTTATAACTTTGTGTGCATACATCCCTTTCCTGTTAGATGTTCATTGTGGCTGGTCCTTAGACAAGCCTATTCACACTCCGTCATTGTTAATCCACATTTAAAATTAATTCTCGCTACACTGGTTTGTCCTGTGGAGCACTGATCTATGCAGTGGGGTAGCCAGGCACAGTGTCCTCCGCTGTGAGGGCTGACACCCTGTGACTGTCAGATTGGCACCAAAGAAAGATTCCAAGTTTACTTGGATATGCAACACTTCGACCAAGAACATATATCGCTCTGGCCAAGAATGTGCCAGATTTGTTGAACTGCTTCCTGAAATAATTTTTTTCCAGGCTGAGGCAAGGAAAAAATGAATAACATTTTCAGAGTTATGCAAGGCTATACAAGTATGATATATTTGAGGCATGGCTTCTCACTTTCTGGTTATACATCATTTTAAATGTGATTATTAAAATCAGTTTCTTTGCTAGGCAGTATAAAAATCAAGTATATATTTGAATGTACATTATATATGCATATATATTTCCTCTCAAGGAAGGAAACTGATTTTTATGTGCCTGTACGTATGTGTGTATACAAAGTATATATTTAAAACTCCAATGTGTATGTCACTGGTCAGAGGAGAAACAGATACAATAGGAAAACCATCTAAAAGTGGGTGGGACAGGCACTGGCTCCCTGATCCTGAGCCCTCTTGTGCTTGGTTCGTAATTTCGGTGGAACTGTTCCAGGTATGCAGGAGCTGCTTCTGCCACCTGCCACCATGTGGCAAAATTAAGTGTTACAGAAGTATCTAATTCACAAATCAGAACTGCCAGGAATGATCACCTGTTTCAAATAACCTGCTAATCTAAGCCTGGTTCAAACATTTAGCCCTTTTCTAATCTCCTTTTTGTGTCTTGTGATTGAATTTGAACAAGCCTTATATACATTTTGTGTAATTTGTTGCCATTTGGCCACGAAGACTATTGTGCTTAGTCATGTTCAATGGTGTCCGACTCTTTGTGACGCCATGGACCGTAGCCTGCCAAGCTCCTCTGTCCATGGGATTCTCCAGGCAAGAATTCTGGAGTGGCTTGCCATGCCCTCCTCCAGGGGATCTTCTCAACCCAGGAATTGACCCAGGTCTCCCACTTTGTAGGCAGATTCTTTTTGTCTGAGCCAGCAGGGAAACCAAAGAGTACTATTAAACTGAATTTACTAGGTAAAATAAACGTGAAATATCTGTCTGAAAAAAAAATAATAAACTGAATTTATTATTGAATTCTATTATATTGCATGTTGTCAATTTTTTAAATGAATGTGTAACTGCAGATAGGATATCTCATTAAAACTCCAAAGATAAAGCAGAGTTTCAGGATCTGGAGACATAACTTCCCAGCAGTTTCTAGACTTGTTAATACTGGTAATAGAAGATAGATTTCAGTAATGATATTCATCCAACTAATGGATGAATCTGAAGCATCTTATTTTGTTGTGTAATTGAGGCTACTTCTACATAATCCTACAGCAGATGGTGGATAAGGGCCTCTTGGTCAGCTTGTCCATTAGTACAAAACAATATGCAACTTTGTTTACAGAATGTTTTGTAGCTATATTTTATATAAGGCTAGGTCAGGAAAGTTAGAACCCACCTAGATAGCCTATTGAAAAGCAGAGACATTACTTTGCCGACTAAGGTCCGTCTAGTCAAGGCTATGGTTTTTCCTGTGGTCATGTATGGATGTGGAGTTGGACTGTGAAGAAGGCTGAGCGCCAAAGAATGGATGCTTTTGAACTGTGGTGTTGGAGAAGACTCTTGAGAGTCCCTTGGACTGCAAGGAGATCCAACCAGTCCATTCTGAAGGAGATCAGCCCTGGGATTTCTTTGGAAGGAATGATACTAAAGCTGAAACTCCAGTACTTTGGCCACCTCATATGAGGAATTGACTCATTGGAAGACTCTGATGCTGGGAGGGATTGGGGGCAGGAGGAGAAGGGGACGACAAAGGATGGGATGGCTGGATGGCATCACTGACTCAATGGACGTGAGTCTGAGTGAACTCCAGGAGTTGGTGATGGACAGGGAGTCCTGGCGTGCTGTGATTCATGGGGTCGCAAAGAGTCGGACATGACTGAGCAACTGAACTGAACTGAACTGAGGTCAGAATCAGTCCTCCAGGCTGAGGTCAAGACATTGCCACAGTAAACAGGAAGAATACTGCAGGATTTAAATTCACTTTCCCCAGATGGACTCACGGCCTGACCTGGGAATGTCCAGGGGCTGATGGGGCCTCCTTATCAATGATAAAGCTTTGTGAGCTTAAGCACACATGAAAGATGGATACCCAAGAGTTTAAGTAGCAGCATTTTTATTTCTCAGTCCTGTTGGTAAACAGATTGACCACAAACTGGTAGACTTGAAAGAACAGAAACTTATTCTCTCACAGTTCTGGAAGCTGGAAGTTTGAAACCAGGGAGCTGGCAAGGCCATGCTCCCTCAAGACTTGAAAACATCCTGCCTTTTCTCATAACAGCATCTCCTGATTGCTGCAGTCTGCCTCCACCAAAACCTGGCCTTTCTTTATATCTCTGTGTGTCCTGTTCTCTTCTTATAAATATACTAGTCATGGGATTTAGGACCAGCCCTAATCCACAATGGTCTCGAGTCAGTCCTTAACTGTTTACATGTGCAAAGACTCTATGAATAGAATATAATAGAATCATCAGTGGACGTTGAATTTTCTGAAAAGTTATTCTGCATCTATTGCATGATTATGCTACTTTTGTTCTTCAGGTTGTTAATGTAATCCATCATGCTGATTTGTAGATATTGAGCCATCTTTGCATCACTGGCATAAATCCCAGTGATCATGGTATATGATCTTTTTAATGTATTGTTGAATTTGATTTGCTAATTATTTTCTTGAAGATTTTTGTACCTATGTTCATCAGTGATATTGGCCTATGATCTCCTTTTTTTGTGTGATTCTCTGTCTGGTTTTGGTATCAGGGTGAGGCTGACCTTGTAGAATGAGTTCAGAAATATTCTTCCCTCTGAAATTTTTTGGCTAGTTTGAGAAAGATAGGTGTTGACTCTTCTCTAAATGTTTGGTAGAATTCACCCATGAAGCCCTCTGGTCCTAGACTTTAGTTTGTATGGAGTTTCTTTTTATTATTATTGTTACTGATTTCATTGCAAGTAATTGGTTTGTTTACATTTTTTATTTCTTTTGTATTCTGTCTTGAGTTTGCACATTTCTGGAGATTTATTCATTTCTTCTAGGTTGTCCATTTTATTGGTGTATAATGGTTGTCCATTTTATTGGTCCATTTTATTGGTGTATAGGTGTCCATAGTAATTTCTTACGATCTTTTGTATTGCTGTAGTGTCAGTTATAACTTCTCCTCTTTCATTTCTGATTTTATTGTTCTTTTTTTTTAATTATCACTCTTTCTTTTCTTGTGAGTCTGGCTAAAGTTTATTTTGTTCATCTTTTCAAAGAACCAACTCTTAGCAGATTATACAATGTTAACTAAACCATGTAAAATATGTATTCGTATGGAAAAAATTCGCAAAAAGGAAAGAAGCTTGGTTAGGATGGAAGAATTATGGATCATTTCATTCTTTAATAATTTGTTTTATTAGTTTTGTATTTAGCTCTAAGTGATTAAAGAATTATTTGTCATTACTGCTGGAAGGACTATGAGTTGCCCTTCAAAAATGTCATATGCTTTCTTCAATGAATTGATATATTGATTGTATATCATTAACAATAAGCAAGTATTTATTTCTGACAAGCCAGTCCCATGGGTCATCCATTAAAACGTGCTGGTGGGAAGGCAAGGCAAAGTTGATTCAACTTGGGAACATATGGGGAGACCACGTCATACAGCTCTTCTCAAAGGAAAGGTGGGCAAGTCCAGGGGGACTATCTGTGCTTTGCTTTGCCCCCTGGGAGTGTGGACGGGTGGAAAGAGGAGGCATCTGTGAGCCAGGCAAAAATGAGTCCTCGGTGAGTTTAGCACCACAACAAGCAGCTAGGCTCTCTCTGCCTCCAAACAGTCTATATGAGGTCATAGCACCTCCTGAGCTGTCATGAAAAAGTCAAGAAAAAGTCATGCCATAGAGCTAAGTGGCACACAAGGAAGTATTGGAACATGGGACATTTTACAGGATACCTGGCCTGTCTCCTCCACAAGTCTATGCATTAAGAACAATAAATTGTAGAAGGATCTTTTCTAGGTTAAAAGAACATTTAAGACACATAGGTATCAGAGACATAGTACAGATTTTGTATCTTGATTGAAACAAACTAATTGTAAATAAAGGGAATTTTTATTGTTCATTCGCTAAGTCCAGCTCTTTGCGACCCCATGGACTGCAGCACACCAGCCCTCTCAGTCTTCCACTGTCTTCTGGAGTTTGCTCAAATTCATGTCCATTGCGTTGGTGATGCTATCTATCTCACCTTCTGCCACTCCCTTGTCCTGCATTCTATCTTTCCCAGTTTCGGGGTCTTTTCCTGTTAGATAGGCCTTACATTATATCATAGTAAGGAATTAGTGCAAATTTTGTTCATACTGGTAAGGTTGGCCCTGAAAAAAATCTCCCTTCTTATTTAGAGATACATAAATACTTAGGAGTCTGGAATTTACCTTAAAATATTTCAGCAGAGAAAAAAGAGACAAAGAAAAAAAGGGAATTTTAGAGAAAGGAAGTATGGCAGACTGTTCATAATTGTTGGGACTTCATCATCAATATATGGGGAGTTGCTTTGTCTATTTTTGCACATGTTGGAAAATTTCCATGATAAAGAGTTCCTGTCCTCTGTGTTCAGTTGTGTCTGACTCTTTGCAACCCCTTGGACAGTAGCCTGCCAGTCTCCTCTGTCCTTGGAATTTTCCAGGCAAGAATATTGAATTGGATTGTCATTTCCTTCTTCGGAGTATCTTCCCAACCCAGGGATTGAACCCATGTCTCTAGTGTCTCCTACACTGGCAGGCAAAGTCTTTACCACTAGTCTTTACCACTAGTACCACCAACATAGACATTGGAACATTAACTTCCAAAAACTTCTGTGATTTTTCCTGAGCAAGCTTTAAGGGCTAATTTGTTGATATTCCCCATTATAAGTCAAAGATTTCTCAGGGACTATGAGTAATAATTAGAATCAAACCTTCTTATCCACACCTGACAGGAGAAAAAAATTCCCTGAAGAGCAATTTGGCAAGGACTCCCAAAAGGACAAATACCTTAATGCATCATTCTGACTTCTAGAAACTCATCCTATGAGCATAGGCAAAAATATACCATGACATGTTCACAGACATTCCCTGGAGTACTGTTTATAATGTCAGTGAACTGGAAGTAATAGAATGGTCCATCAAGAAGAAGCTAGTTAGGCAAGTTATGGCCAGTGAACATATGGAACATTTAGGTAGCCCTTAAAAACAATGTAGGAGACCTGTATTGCTGATATGGAAGTGTTTTTTGAGATATGTGAAGTTAAACAAAAAAAACAGGTATGAAAAACTGAACCCGTAAAGCAATTACCCTTCAATTAAAAATAAATAAAAATTTTTAAAAAGGAAAAAGTTCTTTAAAGAAAAATAAGGACAACATGAAGTTTCAAGTTTGATGCGGCACATACTTTTATACCTTGATCCTCACAGACAAAACGAGGGCAGAGCAGCTGAAGCAGCCCCTGCCCCCACATCAGGCAGTGGAGGAGCTGAAATGAAGCAGAAATGTTGATGTGAACTGCATTAACACTTTAAAATTTTAAAAATAGCATTTCTAGGAGAAAAAAAAAACTACTATCAACCCGTTTGAGCCTTTTAAAAGATAGAAGGATGTAAGATATGGATAGCAGTAGTTACCTGCTGGATGTGGAATGGGTGGGAGAAAAGATGTTTACTTTTTGTTT
The DNA here is from genome assembly GCA_006408695.1 of Aepyceros melampus. Classification (NCBI taxonomy): domain Eukaryota; kingdom Metazoa; phylum Chordata; class Mammalia; order Artiodactyla; family Bovidae; genus Aepyceros; species Aepyceros melampus. The sequence continues at coordinate 569,395 of SJXQ01005695.1, forward strand.
AATACATTTGAGTGTTTAACCTGTGTGTATACTATTTTCCATTTTAAAAGAGAAAAAATGTAAGAAAAAAATTTTAAATTATATGAATGTAATTAGGAAGGTGATTCTGCTCGGGGGAAATTTTTTAATGTACAACTTTTAAAAGTTGTAGGTGTTGTACTGTTTTAAGGTTATAAAAATAATTATTCCTTTTATAGTACTGACAAATTATGCAAAATTATGTGAAAATCTGTTTGAAAATACTTGGAACTCTTCTAATGAAGTTATATAAAAAATGAAACTTTGAGTGCAAGTTATAGCAGAGAAAACATTGGAGAAATATTTCTTTTTATCTACATGGAATTAAAATGGGCTTTAAAGATGCATTAGCTTCTGTGTAAGACTCAGCTGGTGGCATCTACTGTGCTCCAGGTACTTATTCCCTGAACATTCACAGTGCCGCTTCTGCACTGTGAACAGGGTGAATGCTCTCAGTCCTAATTTTCATACAAAGAAACTGAGTCTGGAAGCATTAGTCACCTTACTCAAAGTCCACAAGTTCAGCATCAGACCCTAAAGCCATTCACTTAGCTTGCCTTGTTTCCTGTCTTATTTGGGAGAAAATTAAAGGGAAATTAAGAAATTCATCTGGCCTTTTATTCTTGCCCTTCCTTATTTTATTTTTGCTTTCAGCAACTGACTGTGTTTTTCTAGCTTGTTTTACAAAGTCCTAGGAAGAGGTACATAACAGAAGGCATTATGGGAGTTGGAGGTGATTTTCTTAGGTGTTTCAGTAAAACAAAGTTCACAGCTCGGTGACTTTTTTCCCTGCAGATATTGTGGATGCTTTATCAGATCCAAAGAAATTTCTTTCCATTACGGAAAAGAGAGCGGATCAAATGAGAGCTATGGGCATTGAAACTGTAAGTAACAACAGTCAGTTAAGACAGTAGCAGTGGCCAAGGAAAGACTGAGTGGGGGGAAGTTGTCTGGCTGATTACAAGAGTAATACCAAGTCACAAATTAATAGAACAAGTTCAAAAGTGGTTTTTGAAACTGAACTTTCATTTCAACAAAACCGTTTCAAAAGTCTATGAGGATGTAGCATATTTAATAAAACGTGACCCACTTCATTACTATGGCTTCACTCCCATCTGGGGACCCTGGCCCCATTAGAAATGACATGGATATACCCATAATGCTTTTAGGAACATTTAAATATAGGATGCTTTTGTGAGACACTGAAATACCAGTTCACCCAAATCAGTGAATAAATACAATTGGCATTTACTATTGTTTACTTTCTAGTAGTCTTATATCCAACCTTCACTGCCAGTGTACCATGGTGGTGGTTCACTCCTTGTCTTTAAAGTTCCCCTTACTCCTCAGTTTAGAATGGAAACAGAAATCTCTCCAGTAGCTTGAAAAAAGAGAAGGTATAGCCTGCTTATTAACAAGGTGCTGCATCTGCTTTCCTTGGCTTCCTCTTTTGAGTCAGGTCTAAGGAAACCATATGTTTACTCCTGAAGCAAAGATCTATTTAGGGAGTAGAGGCTAGAATCCAGAGGAGTAGTTGATGGTACAGACTGGGTTCAGTAGAAAGGAGAATGTGCAAGACGTCTGACTTCTAGGTGGCATTCACTGGGGTCCATAGAAGCATTTCTGTTCCAGAGTGACATCGCCGACGTGCCCAGTGACACTTCAAAGAACGACAAGAAAGGGAAAGCCAACATAGCCAAAGCGAATGTGACCCCTCAGAGCAGCTCGGAGCTCAGGCCAACCACCGCAGCTGCCCTGGGCGCTGGCCTGGAGGCCAAGAAAGGTAAGAGAGCGCCGTCTGGGCTCTTTATCTGTCCCAGCAGTTTTCAAAACTTTGATGCAGATATTTAGAACTGTTGATTTTGCCAGTTTTCATGACTCCGTAAAACTCAAGAGCAGCAGGTTTTCTGTGGGTTGAACACATTTCTCAATTCTCTGAGTGGTTAACAGAAAAGCAGTGTTTCATCTGCGAGATCCCCTTCACTGTAGTTAATACCTCATACAATATCAGTAGACCTAGAAATGTTGAAATTTGATACTCTTTGTGAGAAAAAAAAGGCACTTACAGAGTGAGCTTAGCAAAGTCATTCCCTCTCTCCTGCAGGTACCACCGTAAGTGTGGGCAGTAAGTTCAGGAACCAGCAGAATAACGATTGTTCCTGACATTCCTAGGTCCCCTTTTTGCTAATTTTGCCCCATGGGTAGATATTCAACATCCATGACTATTTATTTGTAAAATTATCAAATGGGCATCTGAAGGCCAGTTCTCTGTGGTAACCTATAGATGTAATGGAAGAGCATAAGAGGTGACGTTACAAAGAATCACGTGCTCCATGTGCTAATATGGAGCTGTACTGTAGCGGAACAACTGTATTCATTATTTAAAGTTGATTTCCATTCTTATTGTTCAGGCATCCATTCTGATTGGATGGTCCCCATTCCATATGATAATTAAATATTTTACATATCCTCCTTGACCATGAATCATTTCCTAACCTCAGTTTTCTTACTTTAAGAATTTCTCTTTTTCCTAATGGTTTTCTACTCAATATAAATATCTCCCATTTATATGTGAATTCAGCATCTTTGGTGTAAGAAAGTCAAGTTGTCTGTGTACTTAAGTACACACAGTGCTGCAGTTTAAGGTAAGAAATGACAGGCATTCCTTAACTGAAGCAGGATGGTAATTGCAGGAAACTCAGTGTGCACTGAGCTTTGTGAAACAAATTCGGAAATGAGATGGCACAAAAACACCTCAAATTGTACTCTGCAGCTGTATGTCTGTTCCTCCCTGGAAAGAACATGGAACAAGGTAATGATGCAGGATATGGGCTTGCCATCCAGCACTTTCTTTCTTAACATCAGCCTCCCAGGCAGAGACAGGCAGTGGAAAATGGGAGAGTTTTGTTTAGTTAAAGTTCTTGTGTCATGCTCACCAACACAGAGAGACATTAGGGCCTGAAAAAGCAGAGTGACCAGCTTACAGATGAGAAATGGAATATTCCCTGCCATATCAGTAAACAAAGGGTGTCACAGTCATCAGCAGTTGTAGCCTCCACTGATTGGGAGCTGGTGAGCCCTGAGGGAACTCAGGAAAGAAAGAACACCTGCCATCCAGCAGCCATCAGACTGCAGCCACTCCCGAGGGTGAGCCCCGAGGAAACTCAGGATGTGGAAACACAGGACACTGGCCCCAGACAGCAGCGGTGCAGATCAAGGGAATGATTTCAGTGAGCCCAGACTCTTGCATCCTCCCATACATAGAGAAGTGCTGAATTTGTTAACTTGACATACCTGGTTTCTTCAAATAACAGTCATCTCTTGTCATTCAGATTCCCTGCCCTTTGTTGCAAAACCCCCTAGCTCCTCCCTTTGCCTACTCAGAGCAGTTTTTCAGAGCTCTCTGAAACTCTCTCCTGCACTACAGTCCTCATTTTGCCCCCAAATAAAGCCTCACAACTCAACACGTTGTGCAGACTTTTTCAACACATCACAGAAGTGATTCTAGTTCTAGAAGTGTTTGTGTGCAGGATTGTATTCATGATTGTGTTCAGAACTGTTTCACTTCTGGTCCAAATAAGATTACACAGGAAGGAGCCACTGGAAGAAGCTCCCCTTTTCCCTCCTCCCCTTGACCAACACCCTGAGTAAGAGGGTCTACACACTGACTCATTTTGGCCTTTTTTCAGGAGACTTGGAAGCCTCCTCTAAGGCACAGTGGTCGGTTCTATGAGAAATGCCTTCACACCTTCAGGAACCTCACAATGAGACAGGCTTCCACACTGTGGCCAGGTGGTGTTCATGAGGGCTGAGTGCTCAGAAATGGGAGGAAAGGGGTCCCTTCCAGAAAGGGCTCAGAGGCGACTCAAGGATAGGATCCTAACTGAGCTGGGCCTAGAAACGCAGGTCTGACATGAGCAGGGAGAGAAAGTGGAGGAGCCCAGGCAGAGACCAAGGCCACACAGGAAGCAGCCGGGCAGGAAAGAGGGCAGAGCGAGTCTGATCTGGAGATGGCCTAGGACCACCCAGGGATGGAGAATGACCCCCGAGGGTTTGTAAGGCGGTTAGTACAGTCTTGGTGGGAATAGTCTTTAAAAAGAGGGAATAAGTGATAAAGGCCAGTGAAGAATTTAACACTTACCACATTGTATGTATATTATATATTTACTCACGTGATATTTATATAACATGATAATAGCCAGAGAAAGGAGTTACTGCAGCAAGACCATACCTCTGTCATCCAGCATGTCCCTGGAACCATGCCTGGTGAAGATCTAGAGTCTCTTCTCTTAGGAAGTAAATGGCTGGTGAATGAACAAGCCATGCTAACAGCAAGGAGAGCCTGGATGAGGCTGGATGTACTCAGAGGGAGAGGAAGCTTGGAAATCAGTCGGTGACTTGGGTGTCAGTTTTAGGGGGAAGAAGGTAACTCAGGGACGTCAAGTACAGGTCACAGAAAGAGATGGTACCATTGGGTGAAGCAGAGAACTCAAGAGGAGGAACAGTTTGGGGTAAGATGAGTCTTGTCCTGGACATCATCACATTCAAGCTGTTGGGGGTGCATCTGGGCAGAAGCAAGCAACAGCAAAACTGTGGGAGGTCAGGAGAAGGGAGATGGCAGAGGGGAGAGAGAGAGGATGTGAGCTGCTTAGAAAGATAGCAGGAATGGAAACAAACAAACAAAAAAGAAAGATTTGTAAGAAGAATGAGTTTGGGAAGGTAGTGTAGGCAGTGTATAGAAATTAAGACTGCATAGTTGCTGTTGAATCAGGGATGCTTGGGTGATGAGAGTGGAAACCAGGTTAGAAAAATGGATAATTGGCGATATAAAATTGTTGCTGTGGAGAACGCTTGCATGTTGGTAGGAGCCAGTGAAGAGAAGAGGGAAAATGCCAGAGAGGGGTGTACAGTGAAACAGACTCTGAGGAAGAGCCGAATCGAGAGAAAGGGAGCAGTCCCACTGTGTGAGGAAGGAAGAAAGGTGTTCTGTCTGAGCCACAAGAAGAATTGAAGAGAAGTCCTACGGCAGGAAGGAGGCGTCAGGTGGCGCCCGACAGCATCTGCTGTGAGTGTCTGTGAGCATGACGGGCTCTGAAGCTCTGCAGGGTTCTATTAGACACACAGCCCAAGAGCAGTAACTGCACCAGTGCTGCTGATGTCATTCTTTAAGCAATTGAGAAAACTCGACTAGTTGATCTCCAAATTACAGTTTGAGAGAAAAGAAGTCACTTTTAATGAGCTGTGTTGATAAAAAGAAAAACCATATGTACTGAAATTTCAACTATTCAAAATCTTTGGAGCCCAAACTTACCCCTCCTTTCACACCAGGGAAACCTGGAGACCTACACAGTCCTATATAGAAGCCATGGGCCACATGTGGCTCTTTAGGCTTAAAACTAAAAACGTGAGCTTCTCAGGTGCCCTGGACAGTTCACAGATGGAACATATTCACTCTCACTGGAAGTCCTGCTAGACCAGCTGCTCGGGTGTATAGATGGAGCCAGGCGTGTACCAGTTCCTGTTCTGTAGAGTGTGGTTTGTTCCCTAACTTCCTAAACCATTTGTAGAAACTTTTTTACAATGTATCTTTCTCTGAAATAATTTTTTAAAAAAAGCAAAACCAGGGTTGAGGGAGGTTTGTGTTTTCCTGTTATTATTGTTATTTAGTCACTAAGTCCTCTCCAACTCTTTTGCAACCCCATGTGCTGTAGCCTGCCAGGCTCCTCTGTCCATGAGATGCTCCAGGCAAGAATACTGGAGTGGGTTGCCATTTCCCTCTGCAGGGGATCTTCCAAACCCAGGGATCAAACCCATGTCTCCTGCATTGGCAGGTGGATTCTTTACCCTGAACTACCTGGGAAGCCCTTATGTTTTCATAGGGTCCTGTTAGTCAAGATTTCATTGAACCAAGACCAAAAAAAACAGTCTCACCGGACTAGATCAGACTCTTGGTATTTGTTATATCTCTAGAACACCTTGCATGCCTCCCAATTCTGTGTGTTCATTTTATAGAAGAGAGAAAGAGACCCAAAGATAGGGAACTCTTTGCAATGCCAGCATAGACCTCCCTGGCCTGCAGTAAAGCCAGGATATTAGCTTGTGATGTCAGAGATCAGAGAATAGTCCCATGATCCCTTGACATCCCTATCACAAAGTGTTAGAGATCAGAAGACTATTTTCTCTCTCCCGTGACTCCTTACTGTCCTTACCACCCTCACCCTGGATGTACACGTCTTCTTAAAATGAGTGCAACTGGAAAACAAGACCCTAGAATTTGATACCTGTCTTTCTCGAGTATCTCATACTTAGCCTTGGGGATTCTAATGGAAATCTATAGAATGCACATTCATCTTGTTTACCTAAGATGGAAATCTGCAGTCAAACAGAATATGTTTTGGGATTCACCTACAACTGTGGTTGCCATGACAACATCTGGCTTAGCATCACTCCAACAACAAGATGACTTAGTGTATTACTCTAGGTGCTCATGACAGCATCCTGTTCTACAATGATCTGATTTCATTATTTTGTATATGCTAAAGTCATTCCTGGGCTTAGTAGCATATCGCTTAAATGCTAGAATTCAATTCAGTAGTGGAAAGGGGCTGAAAAAATGTTAAGCTGGCAATAGTGTAGGTAGTTAGTGGACTGATAGGATGCATCTTCAAATGCAAAGGTAAAAGCGACGCTAATAGATGCTGCTGTGCCTGGTCAGATCTCCTTTATGGGCCTGGTGCCCATCCTTCAGTGGTGAGGGACACTGTGACTGCCAATCACAGCTGCACTTTTCTCCCTAGTGTTGCCCTCAGACCATGGGAGTTCTCTTGTCTGGAAATGCCTAGAAGGTTTGGTAAGACTTCTGACACCCTAACTGAGTGATCTGGGGTTCACAGGCCCTGTCTCCTTACCTCAAGGTAGAGTAACACTGGAGGGCCATTTATCCTAACAACTTGCAGGATCAGACCACGGCTGGATTTCAGCCAGGAAGAACCCCAGGTTTCTTCCTCGACCCGGTAGTGCTTCTCTCACCCCCTAGGGGTTTCCCTGAGAGCCCTCCTGCGATAAATCATATGCACATAAACCCTCTTCTCAGTCTCTGCTTGTAGGGGACCTGACCTCAGACCAGAAAGGTTTCAAGTAAGTGTCTAGTTAATTGTCCTGTAATAGGAAACCAAGATGTTTATAGCCATAACATGTGTAAAGCTGCTTCAATGTCTTTAGATGCGATTTCAAAACTGAATTTGATATGATCATTTATTCTAATTACACAGTAACTTTTTGTTTAATATAAACAGTACCTTTGTTTTCAGGTATTGAACTGATCCCTCAAGTGAGGATAGAAGATTTAAAGCAGATGAAGGTAAAATTGCTGGGTCTTTTTGCCAGCACTCTTTTGTTCTGTTGGTGAAACGGATGTATTTTTGTTTCTCATTAGCTTTAACCCTTGTGGTAGTACTACACGAAGCTTATTCGGGATCCCATTTGTTTTTTTCCACAGGCTTACTTGAAGCATTTAAAGAAACAACAGAAAGAGCTCAATTCTTTAAAGAAGAAACATGCAAAGGTACAGTGTCTTGTGTGTGCAAGCAGCATGTGTGTGCAGGTCTGTAGGCTGGTTTGTGTGTTTTCTCCTTTAAGCTCTTTGATGAAAACCTCTCAGCCAAAACTGCTACTTGGAAACTGATACCAGCCAACTGGGCAGCAGGACCTTCATTTTAACTGGTTAGAAATGAAACTTTTAAAGATACTCTATTTGGTATTGTTTGTCACTGATTTGTAATCTGCATTTCTAATGGTTATTTCAAAAGCATAACAAAGCTTCACCCTTTTCAAAATTGTAGAGTCATATGACAAAATTATTGAGTAATATCTATCACCTGACTATTGAAAACCAACTCATAGTCTTAGCTTCTGGGTACAAAAATTCTTTGAGTCCCTAGCAAACAGTTTGCCACACATAGTGCATCAGGAGAGATGCTGGTCAGCTCCAAACTTCTCAGCCAGGGGACCTGGAGAGAGCTCTTCTCACTTTCCCCCATTATGTAGACTCTGCTTGGTGGCCTACTCTGAAATATTGTTGTTCCTACTTATAGGAAGAGGTCTTTCGACAGTAATCATGACTCCATGCAGCACGCCAGGTTTCCCTGTCCTTCACCATCTCCTGGAGCTCACTCAAACTCATGTCCATCAAGTCGGTGATGCCATCCAACCATCTCATCCTCTCGTCTTCTTCTCCTCCTGCCTTCAGCCTTTCCCAGCATCAGGGTCTTTTCTAATGATTCAGCTCTTCACATCAGGTGGCCAGCGTTATTTGGAGCTTGAGCTGCAGCATCAGTCCTTCCAATGAATATTCAGGACTGATTTCCTTTAGGATTGACTGGTTTGATCTCCTTACAGTCCAGGGGACTCTCAAGAGTCTTTTCTAACACCACAGTTCAAAAGCATCAATTCTTCAGCGCTCAGCCTTCTTTATGGTTCAACTCTCACATCCATACATGACTACCAGCAAAACCATAGCTTTGACTGTACAGACCTTTGTCAGCAGAATAATGCTTTTTAATATGCTGTCTAGGTTTGTCATAGCTTTTCTTCCAAGGAGTAAGTGTCTTTTAATTTCATGGCTGCAATCACCATCTGTAGTGATTTTGGAGCCTAAGAAAATAAAGTCTGTCACTGTTTCTATTGTTTCCCCATCTATTTACCATGAAATGATGGAACCAGATGTCATGATATTAGTTTTTTGAATGTTGAATTTTAAGTCAGCTTTTTCACTCACCTCTTTCACTTTCCTCAAGAGGCTCTTTAGTTCCTCTTCACTTTCTGCCATAAGGGTGGTGTCATCTGCATATCTGAGGTTATTGATATTTCTCCCTGTGATCATGATTCTAGCTTGTGCTTCATCCAGCACAGCGTTTCTCATGATGTACTCTGCATATAAGTTAAATAAGCAGGGTGACAATATACAGCCTTGACATACTCTTTTCCCAATTTGGAACCAGCCCGTTGTTCCATGTCCAGTTCTAACTGTTGCTTCTTGACCTGCATACAGGTTTCTCAGGAGGCAGGTAAAGTTGTCTGGTATTCTCACTCTTGAAGAATTTTCCACAGTTTATTGTGATCCACATAGTCAAAGGCTTTAGTGTAGTCAATGAAACAGAAGTAGATGTTTTTCTGGAACTCTCTTGCTTTCCCTATGATCCTATGGATGTTGTCAATTTGATCTGTTTCCTCTGCTTTTTCCAAATCCACCTTGAAGATCTGGAAGTTCTCAGTTCACATACTGTTGAAGCCTAACTTGGAGAATTTGGGGCATTACTTCACTAGCATGTGAGATGAGTACAATTGTGCAGTAGTTTGAACTTTCTTTGGCATTGTCTTTCTTTAGGATCTGAATGAAAACTGACCTTTTCCAGTCCTGTGGCCACTGCTGAGTTTTCCATATTTGCTGGCATATTGAGTGCGGCACTTTAACAGCATCATCTTTTAGGATTTGAAATAGAAATCCAAGATTTGAAAGAATCCAAGTTGCCTTCGTTTGCAGAAACAACCTTGAGTTTCTCGGAGCCTCACATTATAATAGAACCAAACCTTAAAAAAAGATTTTAAATCTCCCTGAATCCTACCATCTAAATCTCTGTGAACTTTCATAACAGCCTTAGTGTACATTTTTCAGAGGAAGCCTTCAAAATTCCTTAGGTCACATAATAGAGCCATATTGCACAGTGCTTGCCTATTGCTTTTCAGAATGCTTTTTGGAAACATTATCAGCAGGTAAATGCGTTTCATGGCTTGTTTTCCATATCCTCATGTACTTCAGAAGTTTAAGTCACAAATGTATGATTATAAACGTATGAATGAATTCCTTCTCCCACATTAAATTCACAGGGGACCCTCTTTTCTATTCAGCCTGCTTTGCCAGTATAATTAACCAAACTCCCAATTCTATAATCTTTCATATAAAACTACTATTACTAAAAAGACTGTTGTTTATTTAATGCCACTTTTTTGTTACACATTTTTTATACATTCTTAAATCCTCACAATGTCCCTGAAACTCGAATCATTCCATTCACATTTCAAGCATGCATAAAATGAAATTCAGAGAAGTGGTTCCTTGCCAAGAGCAATACA
>SJXQ01005696.1:9448-36492 GCA_006408695.1 Aepyceros melampus
CATCCCACCCTCTCCCTCTCCCACAGAGTCCAAAAGGCCGTTCTATACATCTGTGTCTCTTTTGCTGTCTTGCGTACAGGTTTATCATTACCATCATTCTAAATTCCATATATATGTGTAAGTATACTGTATTGGTGTTTTTCTTTCTGGCTTACTTCACTCTGTATAATCGGCTCCAGTGTCATCCACCTCATTAGAACTGATTCAAATGTATTCTTTTTAATAGCTGAGTAATACTCCATTTTGTATATGTACCACAGCTTTCTTATCCATTCATCTGCTGATGGACATCTAGGTTGCTTCCATGTCCTGGCTAACAGTGCGCAATGAACATTGGGTACACGTGTCTCTTTCAATTCTGGTTTCCTCGGTGTGTATGCCCAGCAGTGGGATCGCTGGATCTCCACTCTCTTCTTTTACCTTCATCAATAAGCTCTTTAATTCTTCTTCATTTCTGCCATAAGGGTGGTGTCATCAGCATATCTGAGGTTATTGATATTTCTTCCAGCAGCCTTGATTCTGGCTTGCATATACCTATTTGGTTTTAACTCTTTTTCTTGCTGTCATGGTCTTAGTTCAGGCTTCATAATGTCCTTTTGCAGCTCTTCACTAATCTTCCTTGCCTTCCAAGTGACCTTATCTACAGTCCATTTTGGTGTTCCTTCTAAATTATAAACATGATCTTGTTGGTCACTTTATTCACTAAAATTCTTCCTTTTTTTTTTTTGGCCCCAAAGGCAAGATAAAATTCACACTTATTAACCTGGCAAGGAAAACTTTTTAGGATCTGGACTATTCCACCCCTTACACCCAACTCTCTCTCTCTTTTTTTTTTGTCTGTCTTCACCCCAGTGTTCATCTCTCAATCTGCTTGGTTAATCACAGGGTCCTCCCTTAACTCATCTGCTTATCTATCCTTGAATACCTGGCTCAAGTAATAAGCTTTTCCAAACATTTTCTGATTTCATTAGATAGAATGAGGTGACTCTTCCACTTAGATTATGTACTCCAGTAGCATGTTGTACATCAGCATGGTACCTGATTTTTTTTTCCCATGTTTATTTCTTGTATTGACTAGTAAGCCAAGTCTTTGTTTTATTCTTAGTACCTAGAAATTAATACAATGCCTGGCCTGCAGAACTAATATGTTGAATAAATTTTGTAGGAACACCTAATGTAAAATTTGGTATTTTAAAAGGCAGTTTTACCACAGGAAATTACTGTGAAGAAACAAGATAGGCGATTTTGGTCATTTCTTAGAGACATTACTTGTCAATTTGGCTTGTGTTCATATTAAGGTACACATTTACATGTGTGAAGTGAGGGCTAGAGTTGATGGAGAGGGGCAAATAGGAGACGTTATGTAGTACTGAGAAAGATGCTAGGGCTTCCCAGACAGCTCAGTGGTGAAGTATCTGCCTGCCAGTGCAAGAGACTCAGGAGACTCGGGTTTGATCCCTGGGTTAGGAAGATCCTTGAATTATGAAATGGCAGCCCATTCCAGTATTCTTGCCTGGAAAGTCCCATGGACAGAGGAGCTTGGCAGGCTGCAGTTCGTGGGGTCACAGAGTCAGACAGGACGGAGCACATGTGACTTGGGGATGCTGAGATCGCAAGGGTCAGTCTTCCAAACTCCATGAGGTAGGTGGCCATGAGGACTCTTGAGCAATATCTTTTCATTTTTGCTTCTTTCAATTATTTATTTATTTTTTTAAATTAATTTTTATTTTTTTAGTTTGTTTTGCTTTACAATACTGTATTCGTTCGCTACACATCGACTTGGATCAGCCACGAGTGTACACGAACTCCCAATCCCGACCCCCACCTCCCCCCTCAATTATTTAGTTTAAAGGGTTTTTATTAAATGCATCAGCTTTTCTTCTTGTGCTGCCTTCTCTTGGGAGAAATCTATAGAGGAACTGAGGTGGGGTGAGGTGAAGTCGCTCAGTCGTGACCGACTCTTTGAGACCCCGTGGACTGTAACCTACTAGGCTTCTCCATCCATGGGATTTTCCAGGCAAGAATACTGGAGTGGATTGCCATTTCCTTCTCCAGGGGATCTTCCCAACCCAGGGATTGAACTTGGGTCTTCTGCATTGGAGGCAGACGCTTTAACCTCTGAGCCAAAGCTAGTTTTTCAGTGCATATAACCAAAACATTATTGTAAATGTGGTCTGTGAAGCAGTGGGCGCTTTGGGTGCTGTCATTTACTGTGGTGCCACCTAGTCTCTTACACTGTAGCCTCTAGTGACTTCTGTGCCTACCAGTGGATCATGCTCTTCTGAACCACGTTAGTAAAAAAATCTAAATAGAAAACATCACTTATTTCAAGACTGCAAACGCATTCGCAGACCAAAAAATATTTGTTTTCATTCTGTTCTAGACACCTGTCACCTGTTCCAGAGGTCTCCCAACTGAAGCAGCTCATGCCCGTCTCTTTTTGACTCCTTAACACTCCTTTATAGTTCTTTTAATCACTGACTACCGTCTGATATTCTCTCTGTCTGTATGGCCGCCTGGAATGTAAGCAGCATGAGGGTGTTGATTGTTTTGTTTACCCCTACCTATATTAGTTCCTGGCTTTTAATAGCTACTCAGTCAGTATTTGTTGATCCTTTGTCTCCTTCCTTCCATAAATCCTTGTCTAGACTTCTTGAGAATAACAAGTGAGTTTTAACCTATCTTAATCAAGAAATAAGAACTTTTTTGTCAAGAAGGTCATGCTGCTTCCAGTAGGAATCAGGTCTTACTGTTCTTGTATTTTGATTAACTAAAAGTAGAATCTTGTTTTAATTTTATTTACATTTTCTAAGAACTTCCCCTGGTTTCTTATATTCCACAAACATTTAAAGTAATGAATTTTTCAGCAAGGTTTATTTAGATTGAAGTATTTATTTTGGATATGATTGACACCATATTAGAAAACCCGAACATAGATTGCAAGTTGATATAAAAAAATAGATTCCTGAAACTTTCATTGCTGACATAAGCCAACATGGAAACCATGTGAAAAAATAGATATTTAATTTATTGAGCATCTTTTTGTGTGCCAGGCACTTGGGTAAGTGGTGGTATTTTCCTTTTACAGATAGAAAACTGAGACTCAGGGAAATTATGTAACTTTCCCAAGATCACACAGCTGTGGTGAAGTCTGGCTCCAGAGCCTATGCTGTTTTTTTTTTTTTTTTTTTTAATCAGCATTTCCTAAATTATGTTTGTTCCATGAAATACATGTATTCATAAACACTTCTTGAAATAAGGATTCTGTATTCGTGTAAGTTGGGATGATGTTTGGAGAAATGCTTTTTTTTAAAAAATATAGGAACATTGTGACTCTTAGAAAGACATTTAAGTTTTGCTATGATAAGGGTGTCTATAAAACATTTTGCCATGTTCTAAACCTTGTATCAGCCCCCAAATCACATGTTTTGCTTTCATTACAGTAAAGCAAATCACTGTGGTGAATAGTTGATTGCTTTATGTTTCTGCACACCACTGAGTTTTGATTTCTTGGTTTAGCCTAAACAACTGTGAGCTTTTTATAAAAAAATATCCCTCCAAAGTTTTTGCCGTTTTTAGATTATACTTATTGTCCCAAATGAACAATATTTTAATGTATTACAACTTTTTGGAAATTGAGAATGAATTGCATTTCAGACATATTTTGAGTTCAAGTTTATTCATCTAGGTTTTCCTGTATTTCTGCAACACAGCTAGCTTGGAAACTATTAATACTGATGTGTTTATCTGTTTCTCCCTTGTGCTATACTGATTTCTCAATGTGTTTTTTTGAGGCCTTTTCTTGTCCTTTTGAGGGGGGATCTAGTAGCTGATTGTGCTGAAATTTATTTGGTTTTAAAGTATTTTTACTCCCAAAGAAATAACCTGAGTGTGCCACATTAGCTAGAACAGTAATGCCTTTTAATATGGATACTTACAAGAATTATTACCAGGTATGATAGAATAAGTGACTTAGCTTGGGAATTGTATTTTTATGATAAATGATTGTATAAAATAGGTGTATTTTAATTTGTGATTTCATTTTCTTTTTTCGTGTATATATATATATTTATGGACTTCCCTGGTGGCTGAGAGGTTAAAGCGTCTGCCTCCAATGCGGGAGACCCGGATTCGATCCCTGGGTCAGGAAGATCCCCTGGAGAAGGAAATGGCAACCCACTCCAGTATTCTTGCTAGGAGAATCTCATGGACTGAGGAGCCTGGTGGGCTGCAGTCCATGGGGTCACAGAGTCGGACACGACTGAGTGACTTTACTTACTTTACTTACTTATATATATTTATATATATATGTTTAAGGTATATAAGATATCTTAAGGTAATAAAACTGAATACTTATTTTTTGTTTTTTTGTGACTCCAGACTGATGCATGCTCTTTCTAGAAGTTTAAGACAAGACATATAAATGCATAAAGCAAAAAGTGAAAGTACCATGCAGTCTCACTGTTTAACTCATAAACACGTTCTAATTGTAAAAAATTAGAATAATGTAAAAGAAGAGAAAGTAAAGATGAAAGCTGTACATACTCTCTATATTTCAGTGCTACATTTTCTTTAGATAACAATTTGGGAATTAAAAGTTACAATACATTAAAATATTTTTCATTTTCATCATTCATATACTTACAGAATTTTTCTGTATAATATGTACTGTCTTTAAAAAATAGTGTCAAGTTTATATACTAAAACTTGCTTATTTCATTTAATGTAGATATCTTTTCAAATTGTGCAGGTAGCAAAACCATCAACACTTAAAAACAAAATTTATTTATTTATTTGACTGTGCTGAGTCTTAGTTGTGACACTTGATATCTTTAGTTGCAGCATGGGATCTAGTTCCCTGACCAGGGATCGAACCCAGGCCCCTTGCATTGGAACGTAGAGTCTTAGCCACTGGACCACCAGGGAAGTCCCAACACTCTTAATTGAAAACTTTTTTTTAACTATGAAAGCAGTGCTCATGGCAGAGTATATAAAGTTACAGAAAAGTTTAAGGGAAAAGTAAAAGCCCTTTTCTGCCTTCAGTTCCTCCAGTCACTTGGCAGAGAAGTTAACAGGGTCTCGTGTATTTTCAAAAATGAAAATATACACTCTTCTGAAATTTGCATTTTAATTTACTATATGAGGACAATTTTCTGTATCAGGACAATTTTCTGTATCAGTACACCACAATTAAGTCGTTTGTGCTCTTTTTTGTTGTTATCACAAATATTGAGGTGAATAACCTTAAACACTAAGAACTAGTTATTTAAATCCATGTCATGAATTTCTGGAATTGAAATCACAATACTGGACTAAAGAGAATGTTTTTTAAAATTATGATAGATACTGGCCTTGCCATTTCTGATATTACTGAACTTATTAATATTAGCCCATCTGGTTGTGGCAGATAATTGCTATTACACTATTAAATTAATAACATTTGTGTATTTTTTTCATGTGTATTAGGTATTTACTTTTTCCCCCTGTGAGATTTGTCTTTACTTTTTAAACATACCTCTATTTGAAAATGTTACTAGTAAAAGTCATTAAAATTTGATGGTTCTAGTCATGCAGTGTGACCTTGTAACCTTAGGGTTCCATGCTGTTTGAGGTGCTCAAGAAGCAGAACACACTGTAGAGTTAGTTGTGGCCTCAGCTGAGGCCGTTGGAATGTATGATACAATTTAGGGATTTTTGTGAGAGATTTGTCAGTGTACTCATTTCCAACAGACATTTATTGGTCGTTCCTATTTTGGGGAGATTTGGGAATCTTTAGAGAGACTAATTCATAGCTGAATAAATGGAAAGACCCTCGTGCTTTTCATTAGCTTTTTTTCTGTGTTGTTATCTTTATACATTTTTAAATAAAGTTTCACTGAATGGACGTGTTACCTTGAGACAAATCAGTTTGTTATGGGGCTTCAAATTGCTACTTAAATGAGATGACCTTTTAGATGTGATTTTCCTTCAAAAGTAAATAATTCTATTGGGAAACATTTGCTAAGGATTATTTTCTAAGTCATCTCCAAACATTTGCCTTGTGCATCCTTATTGAAATAAATGAATATTAAAAATTTTTAATGCAATACCAATATATAAAGAACAAGCAAACACAGAAGTATAAAAAGGGTGAGGTTTTAAAAACTAATTTAAATGAAAGTTTCAATATTGGACTTCCCTGGTGGTGCTTGTATAAGAATGCACGTGCCAGTGCAGGGGACACAGGCTTGATCCCTGATCTGGGAAGATTTCACATGCCGAGGAGCAGGTAAGCCCGAGGACCACAGCTATTGAACCTAGACTCTAGAGCTTTCGAGCCACAACTGCTGAGGCTGCATGCCACAGCTGCCAGAGCCTGCACACCTAGAGCCTGTACTCTGAAGCAGGAGAAGCCACCCCAGTGAAAAGCTCACGTACCACAACAGAGAACAGCCCCTTGCTCGCTGCAACTAGAGCAAGCTCACATGGAGCCACAAAGACATAGTGCAACTAAAAAAAAGTTTCAGTATTACATTTCTGCCCCTTGATGAGTTATCATTTATCCCTCTAGGGTAAATGGCCATCCCAGTGGAAGCTACTCTACGATTTGAGCTGAAATTGTTTACATTCGTTGTTATGCTCACTATCCTTATTTGGCTCTTCCTTCATAGTGAAATCTTGATTTTGATGTTTAAAGGACTTGGTAAATGAGAATGTTAAACCTAAGACAGATTATCCCATGAAGTTCTAACAGTAGTATGGGTAAAACATCGTGTTTAGTCAGTCATGTTTTATCGTCTAATGAAATGGAGAACATACACAGGAACGTAGATTTTTGAAGTAAAGAGGTTTCACTTTAAATCTTCATTCCGATCCTCTCGTGACCTTTGCTGTGCCTCTGTATTCCTGTCTATAAAACAGGGAGTAATTAAAAAGTTCTTGATGCTGGGAAAGATTGACGGCAGTCATATCCCTACATAATTACTGGAAAAACCGTAGCTTTGACTATACATACCTTTGTCTGCGAAGTGATGCCTCTGCTTTTGAATACACTGTCTAGGTTTGTCATAGCTTTTCTCCAAGGAGCAGGCATCTTTTAATTTCATGGCTGAAGTCACCATCCACAGTGATTTTGGAGCCAAGAAAACAAAATCTGACACGGTTTCCACTTTTTCCTCATCTATTTGCCATGAAGTGATGCAGTGAGAATTTGAAATTAAATCTCCTTAGTTTGAATTTGTTTTGGTAAATAGGCATATTAATCAAAGATATGTATCTGAAAAGCTGTCTTAATCAAACTTCAAAAATAAGTTGTCAATTACATTTAAAATGAGTAGCCAACAATTCTGCTCAGTGTTATGTGGCAGCCTGGATAGGAGGGGAGTTTGAGGGAGAATGGGTACATCTATATGTATGGCTGAGTCTCTTTGGTGTCCACCTGAAACTATCACAACATTGCTAATCTGTGATACTCCAATATAAAATAAAGTATTTTTTTTTAATTGTAAAAAAAAATAAGATCTTTAATAACTTAGCAAAGAAAAAGCAAATAATTGTAAAATACGTGCCACATACTACTCAAGGTTCTGGTCTACAGTGAGCTTATTGTCTAGTGGAGAAGATAAAATTAAACATTTTTTCCTATTGCATTTGCTTATTGTTACAGTAGAGCAGTAGTCAGTGTTTGATGGTCATATGTATTTATCCACCTTCCAACTAGTTGTCCTTAGGTAACGGGAATGTAAGTAAAACAATTCCCTTGCCTAACTATTATGTAGTAATTTAAAACATAAATGTTTTTGAGTAAACAACATTATCTCTCCTTCCAGTTGGTATAGACCATAAAGAGATGAATTTCCATGCCACTTTTCTATAATCAGCTTCATTGCCAAACTAAAAATTTGAAGCAAGTGTATGATTAAGAAGAGAAAAAACCCCACTAATTTAAGGGAAAGCAGGAATGCCAGAAATCCATCGTGAAATGGATGAGGGCTTTTTTATTTTGGGTTTGAAAATGCCAAAAAAACAAGTACCCGTTGAACATCCCAGAGCCATAAAATGTTTGAGCTCAGGAGATTATTACAAAGAATCAGAAAGCTTTTGTTTACCTATATAAGGTGTACGTACCAAGACATACCAAATTGTCTTTATCAGAGTTATTTGATAGGAATAAAAGAGGAATAGAGTTAGATGGAACACAGGCATGATCTTTTCTTTATTGCATACAGAACTTTAAAGTAGTAGGATTATGTGTGAATTTTCCTTTTTGGTGTATTTCAGTATTTTTTTTTTTTTCAAATTTAAACAGGCAAAAGGGGGTACTCTTTCTACCCCTTTCTGATGTCTGTGTCAGAAGCTTTCTCTGTCTCCTTTATACTTTAGTAAAACTTAAAAAAAAAACCAAACAGGCAAAAAGACAGTGCAGTATGTATTGATATGAAAGGTTATCCAGGATCTGTTGTTTTTTATAAAAAATGTTAGAAAACTATAATATACTATTTTATAAAGCAGTGATATATGGAAAAAGTTTGAAACACAGTTACTCAAGTGTTAATCATTTGTTGCATTTCAGTGAAGAATAAGTGGAACATTCCCTTTGTATTTCTTGTGTTTTTGTATGGTTTGTACTTATAGTACCCTTTTAAATTATTTTCATTTATCATCTGTTGTTTCAGTGCTTGTCTTTGTTTTTTTCCCATGTTAGATCCTGTTTTCTGGCCCTCATGCCTTTGACTTGCTTTATTCCCCTATTTGGAGTGTGAGTTACTCTTCAGTAGTTCCTGAGGAAGTTTCCCCTTTCTTTTGGGTTAATTAGGCTAGGTATAGGAATCTAGGTTGAAAATTAGTTTTGCTCAAAATTGGAAGGATATGCTACTTTCCAAAACAAATATTTCCAACATACAAGTAGTAAAGTGCATAATGTGAAAATGAACACAACCTCAGGAATAATTGAAACTACCTGTGTATGCTGTGTCAGAGATTGCCTACCTCCCACCGTCATCCTGGTTTTGCTATTTAATCTTTCTCTGGCATCTCTTTACTTTGTATTTGTGAATTTTAATATAATGTGTAGCATTATTTCTTATGTTTTCCAGCTTTGCTTAAATGATGCACTATATAACACTAGTGGTAAAGAACTCACCTGCCAATGCAGGAGATGTAAGAGATTTGGGTTTGGTTCCTGGATTGGGAAGATCCCCTAGAGGAGGGCATGGCAACCAACTAGTCTTCTTGGCCTGGAGAATCCCATGGACAGAGGAACCTAGCAGGCTACAGTCCATAGGGTCACAAAGAGTCATCCTGAAGTGACTGAGCACGAAGGCATGCACATGCATTCTTCTGAAGCTTTTTGAATACTGTTTCTAAGAGTTATCTACTTATATGTATACTTGTTGGTATATGTAGTTTTGATAACATCCATTTTTTGATACATTCATGATATGTAGTATTTCATTATGTAAATACATCACAGTTCATTCTTTTACTAATGGATTTGGAGGCATTTACATTAACTGCTGGGGTAGACATCTTTTCTTTGTATATGTGGATGCAACCCACTCCAGTACTCTTGCCTGGAAAATCCTATGGACAGAGGAGCCTGGTAGGCTACCGTCCATGGGGTCACAAAGAGTCGGACACGACTGAGTGACTTCACTCACTCACTCACTCAGTGGATGCAAGAATTTCTTTCAGGGTATATGCTTTGAGTGGAATTCCTGGGTTCATACATAGGCCTATCTTCAACTAGAATAAATACTGCCAAGTTATTCTCCACGGTATTTGTAGCAGTTTGTGCAGTTATCAGTGTTTGAAAGTTACTGTTGCCCTGTATTCTTGCCGATACTTGGTGTAGTCAGTTTAATTTTAGCCATTCTGGTGGATGGACTGTGCTATCTTATTGTGGGTTTTTGTTTTGTTTTCTGATGTGAAGAGTTGCTTATCTTTTTGGTTGCATTTACTGCTATTCAGATTTCCTCTTTTGCGGGTTATCTTTTCCCATTTTCTGCTCATTTTTCATTTGGATTGTCTTTTTCTTAACAGGTTTTGTAAAAGTATATTCTAGACATGAATTCTTTGTTGGTCATTACTTCAGAATTATATTTTCTTCAGTTTATCTTTTCACTTTTTTTTATTACCTTTATGTGCAGAATCTTTACATTTTATTGCAGTGAAAATAGTAAATCTGACAATTAAAATGTAAAGTTTATTAATTTTTTTATGGTTTTATACATTTTGTGGACCATTGTCTTTTCTTAAAAATAGCTTTATTGAGGTATAATTGACATACAGTAAACCTCTCATATTTAAAACTTGATAAGCTTTGGCATATTTTTATACCCATGAAACCACAGTCAAAATAATGAATATATCCATCACTCCTAGAACTTACTTTCTACTCCCATTGTATTTCCTCTTTCTTATTTTCCTTCCATAATAACTTTCCATCCTCACTCAGTTATGCTGCTTTGTATATAGATTAGATTGTAGATTACATTGCATTTTTAGAATTTTACGTTAAAAACCTATAGTCTCTTTGTTTTTTTTTCAGCCAGTATAATTTTGAAATTCTTTTATGTTGTATATATTAAAAATTAATTACTTTTATTGCTGAGTCTTCTTTGTATGGCTTTATCATGATTTGTTTGTCCAGTCACCTGTTGGCCATTCAGCTTGTTTCCAGCTTTTGGCTAAACAAACAAAGCTGTTCTGAACATTCATGTATAAGTCTTTGTGTGAACAAATGCTTTCTCTTTCTCTCGGGTAAATGAATGGCTAGGTCACATGTCAGGTTTTTCAGAGTAGTATCGTTTTACATTCCTAACAATAATGTATGAGAGTTCTAGTTTTCCACTTCCTGGTCAACACATGGCGTAGCCAGTCTCTTTATTATAGTTTTAGACATCCTAAAATTAGTGGCAGCTCATTGAGGTTCTTATTTGTATTTCCCTAGTGACTTTTGTTGGGTATCTTTTCACCTGCTTATTTACCAACCATATATCTTCTTTGGAAATGTATCTTTTCAACTCCTTTACTGACTTGAAAAAATTGGATAGTTTTCATATTGTTGAGTTTTGAGAGGAGTGTGTGTGTGTTTCTGGACCCAAGCCCTTTATTTAATATATTCTTTTTTTTGCTTTTTTAAATGTTGTGGCTTAGATGGCAAAGGGTAGACAGATTGGAGGTGGTGATTTGTATCACCTTTAAGTTACATACATTCTGTCACTGGTTCACTTGGTATCTCTGGAGGGAACACCCTTGACTGTGATATAAATTCCATTGTGCTGAGGGTGGGCATGAAGAGATCTGCTTAGGGAGAGCAGATCATGACAAGGATGAACTGAGGCAGAACAACATAGTGTCAGCCACACATTGTGGACAGAACTGTTGGTAAACTCACACAAGACACTATCAAGAACTTCAACGAAAAACTAGGTGAGACATTAATAGGAAAGAGAAGGCCTACATTATTAGATGGCCCCAGGAGCAGCCAAGCCATGGCTTGTTGGCATGTATTTTCCTAGGCTGTGGCTCATCTTTTTACTCTCTTAACAGTGTCTTTTGGAGAAGGCCATGGCACCCCACTCCAGTACTCTTGCCTGGAAAATCCCGTGGGCGCAGGAGCCTCATGGGCTGCAGTCCATGGGGTCTGTAAGAGTCGGACACGACTGAGCGACTTCACTTTCACTTTTCACTTTCATGCTTTGAAGAAGGAATGGCAAACCACTTCAGCGTTCTTGCCTGGAGAATCCCAGATTCGGTGGAGCCTGGTGGGCTGCCGTCTATGGGGTCGCAGAGTCAGACACGACTGAAGCGGCTTAGCAGCAGCAGCAGCAGCAACAGTGTCTTTTGAAGCACACATGTTCTTAATTTTGACAGAGTTCAATATATCAACTTGTTCTTTTGTTGATGATAGTTTTCATGTTATATCTGAGAAATCTGCCTAACCTAAGAGCACAAAGATGTTCTATGTTCTCTTCTGTAAATGTTACTGTTTTAGGTTTTACATTTAGATCTATGATCCATTTGGAGTTACTTTTTGTATGTTTTGTGAGTGATGGATGGAAGTTCTTTTTTAAAAAGATATGAACATCTAAATGTCCCAGCAGCATTTGTTGAAAAGACTGCTTTCCCACTGAATTGAGAAATCTCCTTTGCACTTGGCTGAAAATCAATTAGCCATATGTATGTAGGTCTATTTCAGGACTTTATTCTGTTCCATTGTTCTATTTGTATACCTTGATGCCATTACCACACTCTGTGTTGCTTTTTTTCAAACAGAAAATATAATATTATGAAAGTATATTTGCACACATACAAGAAGTAGAATGGTGGTTGCCAGGGGGTGGAGGAAAGGGGGGATGGGGAGTTACTGTTTAATGGGTTCAATTTCAGTTTTGTAAGATAAAACAAGTTGTGTGGATGGATGTTGGTGGTGGTAGCACAGCAGTGTAAATATACTTAATACCATAGAACTATTCGCTTAAAAATGATTAAGATGGTAAGTTTTGTTATGTGTGTTTTGCCACAGGTTTTTTGTTTGTTTGTTTTGTTTTTAAGCTATATTGCATAATGTCTGGTGCAAAATGAGTCCTCAGTCATTTCAGTTGAATGTTTTAAGACCCACTGTTTAGCTGGCAAATAATGGGGGTAGAAGTTTGACTCCCCAACTGAAAAGCATTTTTATTTAACTATTTTACATAGCTGCGTCAGAATTTTAATCTTCCCCAGTGATAAACTCAGATTTTAAAATTTTTGTATTCAAGAAGTATCCTAGATCTCTTTAGTAGTAGTGACTTACTAAAACAGAAATGGGAAATATTTGAATTTATCCTCCTCTCTTTCCCCACTCTTCCTGTTCATGCTCACCCACTTCTGTTTCTTGAAAATTGCACTTCTTAAATCTCAAGACATAAAGTTAACTTTTTGGGGTATTTTTTTACATTGTGGTAAAGTACGCATAATAAAATTTGCCATTTTAGCTATTTTTAAGCATACACTAATGTGGCATTAAGTATATAATGTTGTTATGCATCCATCACCACTATTCATCTCCAGAACATTTTCATCTTCTCAAACTGAACCTCTGAACTCATCAGACGCGAATTTCCCATTCCTCCCTGGTTGTTGCCTCTGGTGACCACCATTCTATACTTTCTGTCTGTGAATTTGACATCAGTGGAAACATATGTCACTTTGTGGCTGCTTATTTCGCTTAGCATAATGACTTTAAGATTTATTGACTTTGTAGCATGTGCCAAGTCTCCCTTTTAAGGCTGAATAATATTCCATTGTGTTTATATGCCATGATTTGTTCATCTATCCCTTGATGTATTCTTGGATTGCTTACCTATTGTAAATAATGCTGTGAACATGGGTACAAATAACTCTCCAAATCCATACTTGCAGTTCTTTTGGGTATGTATTCAGAAGCGAAATTACTGGATCATATGGTAATTTAGTTTAATTTTTGGAGAAACAAGCATACATTTTGCACAGTGGCTGCACCATTTTACATTCCCATCAACAATGTGCAGGGGTTCCAAATTTTCCACATCTTTACAAACAATTGTTATTCTGTTTTATCTTTACAGGTGCTTATTGGCCACTTCTGTATCTTCTTTGGAGAAGTCT
Organism: Aepyceros melampus; assembly: GCA_006408695.1. NCBI lineage: Eukaryota > Metazoa > Chordata > Mammalia > Artiodactyla > Bovidae > Aepyceros > Aepyceros melampus. The sequence goes on from SJXQ01005696.1 coordinate 23,060, forward strand.
AAGTCCTTTGCCTATTATTGTTGGGTTGTTTTTTTGATGTTGTGTTTTTAAAATTCTTTATATATACTGGATATTAATCCTTTAACAGGTATATGATTTGGCAGATATTTTCACCTGTTCGGCAGGTTTCTTTCTACCACAAGGATAGTGTCCAGCTTTCAGGATAGACAAGTTTTTATTTTGATATAGTTCAGTTTATATATTTTTACTTTTGTTACGTAATGCTGTTGGTATCATATCTAAGGAATAATTTCCAAATCCAATATCATGAACCTTTCCCCCAACGTTTTCTTCAAAGAGTTTTATGATTTTACCTCTTAGATCTATTTTTTTTCTTTTTTCTTTTTTTTAATTTGAAGTATAGTTGATTTACAGTATGTGTTAGTTTCAGGTGTACAGCAAAATTATTCAGTTACTTTTTTTTTTCAGATTGTTTTCCATTATAGGTCATTGCAAGATATTGCATATAGGTCTCTGTGTAAATACAATAAATCCTTCTTGCTTATCTGTTTTATGTGAAGCAATTTATATCTATTAATCCCATAGTACTTCTAATTTATCGCCCACCTCCCCCTTTAGTAACCATAAATTTACTTTCTGTGTCTGTGAGTCAGTTTTTTGTATATAGATTCATTTGTAGTATTTTTTAGATCCCATGTATAAGTGATATCATAAGGTATTTGTGTTTTTCTGTCTGATTGACTTCATTTAGTATCCCTGGGTCCCATCCGTGTTGCTGCAAATGGCAATATTTCATTGTTTTTCATGACTGAGTAATATTTCATTTTGTATGTTTGTGTACATGTACACACATACTTGTAGCACATCCTCTTAAGTCAGTTGTCTGTTGATGGGTACTTGAATTTTTTCCATCTTGCTGCTGCTGCTAAGTTGTGTCAGTCGTGTCCCACTCTGTGTGACCCCGTAGACGGCAGCCTACCAGGCTTCCCCGTCCCTGGGATTCTCCAGGCAAGAACTCTGGAGTGGGCTGCCATTTCCTTCTCCAGTGCATGAAAGTGAAAAGTGAAAGTGAAGTCACTCAGTCCATCTTGGGTATTGTAAATAATGCTGCTGTGAACATTGGGGTACATGTATCTTTTTAAATTAGAGTTTTTGTCTTTTCAGTATTTATACCCAGGAGTAGAATCCTAGATCACATGTAACTCTAGTTTTAGTTTTTGAAGTAACCATACTGTTTTCCGTGGTGTCTGCACCAGTTTACATTCCCAACAAGAGTGTAGGAGGGTTCCCTTTTCTCCACACCCTCTCCAGCATTTGTTATTTTCATACTTTCTGATGATAGCCATTCTGATTAATGTAAAGTGATACCTCATTGTGGTTTTAATTTGTGTTTCTCTAATAATTAGTGATGTTGAGTATCTTTTCATGTGCCTGTTGGTCATCTTTATGTTTTGTTTTTGGAGAGATAACTGTTTAGGTCTTCTGCCCATTTTTTGATTGTGTTGTTTGGTTTTCTGATATTGAGTTATAGAAGTTATTGATATATTTTGAATATTAATCCCTTGTCAATCATATCATTTGCAAATGTTTTCCCCCATTCCCTATTTCAAAAACAGACATTTCATTTTGTTGATAGTTTCCTTTGCTGTGTAACAGTTTTTAAGTTTGATTAGGTCTTGTTTAGGGTTTATTTTTGCTTTTATTTCTTTTCCTTGGGGGTCTGATCTTAGATCTATTTTGAGTTAATTTATGTATATGGTATAAGGTAAGAGACAAATTCTTTTCCATATGAATATTGTTTTTCCAGTAGCACTTGTTGAAAAGACTGTTCCTCTGCTGAATGGTCTTGGCACCTTGGAAAATCATATGAGGGTTTATGGCCCTAGTGGTAAAGAACTCACCTGCCAGTACAGGAGACATAAGAAATGCCAGTTTGATCCCTGGATCTGGAAGGTCTTGTGAAGGAGGGCCTGGCAACCCACTTGCCTGGAGAATCCTATGGGCAGAGGAGCCTAGCGGGCTACAGTCCATAGGGTAACAAACAGTCAGACATGACTGAACCAATTTAGCATACACACATGCATGCACACAACGGTTTATTTCTGGACTCTAGTCTGTTTCGTTGGTCTGTGTGTGTTTATACCAGTACACACTGCTTTGATTACTGTAGCTTTGTAGTAAATTTTGAAATAAGAAAGTGTGACATGGGGGGGAAGTGTGAGATCTACAACTTTTTCCTTTTTTTCAAGTTTGTTTTGGCAATTTAGGGTCCCTTGAGATGCCCCCCTCTCCCAAAATTGAGATTTTGATAGGGATTTCATGAATCTGTGCATTGCTTTGTGTAGAATTGACATCTTACACTGTTGTCTTCCATTCCGTGAACATTTTTGTGTCATGTCTTGCCGTTTATTTGTGTCTTCTTTAGCATCTTTGATTAAGTTTTAATATTATAGTTTTCAGTGTGTAAGTCTTTCACTTCCTTGGTTAAGTTTATTCTTCTGTTTTTTAAATTTGTTAATTTTTGGCTGCACTGGGCCTTTGTTGTAACCCATGGGCTTTTCATTGTTGCATGTGGGCTTTCTCTCATTTGGCACGAGGAGCTACTCTTGGTTGCAGTATATGGGTTCTCAGTTTGGTGGCTTCTCTTGTTGAGCATGGACTGTAGGGTGGGTGGGCTTAGCTGTCCATTGGCATGTGGGCAGACCTGAGATTAAACCCATGTCACTTGCATTGGCAGGCATATTCCTAACCACTGGACCAACAGGGAAGTCACTGTTCCTGTATTTTTGATGCAATTATAAGTGGAATGGTTGACTTCTTTTTCAGATTGTTCATTGTTATATAAAAACACAACTGAGGGAACTCCCTGGCGATCCAGTAGTTAGGACTCTGTGCTTTTATACCCGGCTGGGGAACTAAGATCCTGCAAGCTGTGTGTTGCAGCCCAAAACGAAAAAACAACACAGCTGATTTTTGTGTGTTGATTTCATATTGTGCAGCTTTTCTGAACTTGTTTATTTGGTTAGTTTTTTTTATGTGAAGTTTTCAATATTTTCTACATATAAAATTCTGTTATCTGCAAACAGTGATACTACTTTTCTTTCCAATTTGGATGCCGTTTATTTCTTTTTCTTGCCTAATTGCTCTCACTAGGACTTCAAGTACTGTATTGAATAGAAGTGGGGAATGTGGACATCTTTCTTCCTGACCTTTAAGGAAAAGCTTTAAGTCTTCACCATTGAGTATAATGTTAGGATTTTTCATTAATGGTCTATATTATTTTGAGGTACTTTTCTTCTTCTCCTAGTTTGTTGAATGTTTATCATGAAAGGTTATTGAATTTTTCAAATATTCTTTCTGCATCAGTTGAGGTGACATGTGAGGTTTTTTCGCTTCATGCTCTTAATGTGATTTTCATATGCTGGACCATCCTTGCATTCCAGGAATAAATCCCACTTGGTCATAGTGTATAGTTCATTTTAATACGCCATTGAATTCAGCTTGCTAGTATTTTGTTGATGATTTTTGTATCATAAGGGATATTGGTCTGTAGTTTTCTTTACTTGTAGTCTTTGGCTTTGATATCAAAGTCATGCTGGCCTCATAGAATGAGTTAGAATTTGTTCCTCTTCAATTTTGAGGGGAAGTTTAACTGTTGATACTGTTCTCATTCAAGCTCTCTTCCTTACTATTATTGATAACTGAGATGAAGATACCATATAGATGCTGTAGTAATTAAAGATATCATAAACATGAAAATTTTTATTCAATCACAATAGTAATGAAAGGGTTGTAAATTGAATAAACAAAATACTGTATTTGCCCTATCCATGTGACCCTGAAAAGATTGTATTTAGATTGTAATGTACAATAATTGTGATAATTTCTCAATCTGTCGATATCTTACATAAGTAATAGGAATGTAAATTGGAACAAATTTTCTGGTGCAGAATTTAGCACTATGTAAATTCTTAAAAATTATGCATCCTTTGACCCAGCAATTTGATTTATAGAACATTGTGCTAAATATTATAATGATTATATAAATATTGCATATAGAAATATCTAACTTGCATAGTAATGAAAAGTTAGAAACCATCATGTCCAGAAACAGGGACTTGAGTAATAAATTGTAGTATACACATGAGGTATAAAAATGTCGGTGTTGAAGAAAGTTATACAAAATAATATAGCTTGAGTCCATTAATATGATACTATTTAGGCACAAAAACCCCTCAAACTTAATTTTATCTTTAACAGTAGTCTGTTTTGGGAGTAGTGGTAGTGTTTATTAATGACATTTTTATTTTTACTTCTCCACTTATCTATATATTTTTAAACAATAAAGGAAATTTTATTACAAAAATTTATTATTTTATTAAAGCAAAAGATATATTTATAAAATGTTTATGTATTTACTTTGGGCCTAATTGGGTCTTTGTTGCTGCAAGGCCTTTTCTCTAGTTGCAGAGAGCTGATGCTGCTCACCAGTTGCAGTGCGTGAGCTTTCCTCTGTGGTGGTTTCTCTTATTGCAGGCTTTAGTGGTTGCGGCTCCTGGCCTCTGGAGTACAGGCTCAGTAGCTGCGGCGCACAGGCTTAGTTGTTGCGTAATATGTGGCATCTTCCCGGATCAGGGATTGAACCTGTGTCTCCTGCATTGGCAGGCAGATTCTTTACTACTGAGCCACTAGGAAAGCCCAAAAAAAGATATTTTTTAAAATTTGAAAATGAAGTTAGAAAGCATAGTTAAATCGCATGATAGAATCAGTATCTAAAAATAATCTTGGTCAGCTAGGATGATGGATTGCATCCAGTGAAAGTTAAACAGAATAGATAAATAGGCGGTAGATAAAGTAACGAGTCATATTTCTGGGTTTAAAAAGCCAACTATAACCAATATAAAAAGTGTAAGGTGCAGTCTAATAGCCATGTGTGTTGTAAGACTTAAAAGTTGTAATTTACTCTAGCCACTTTCTGAATGTAAGCCAGCCAGCTGTTCACTTCCCATTCCATTTCATCTCATACCCAGCTTAGTCTCTTCGAGAGAAATCTCCCATGCTTCCTCACCAAGTGATGTTAAGTCTTGTCACTGTTTTGCCCCATCGTTTCTATTGATTTTCTCTGATTTTGTTCAAGTTGCTGTCTACCTGAATTTCTTTTCCCCTCACTTTCGCATTTTCAAACTTGACCCATACCTCAGAAATCCAACTCAAGTGCTACCCCTGCTGGAAGTCTGTCTGTCATAGTACAGTCACATTTTACTCAAATTTATTTATTCTGGGAATTTCACATGTTGAGAAATTAAAATCAATAAGATTTCTCCCTTAATGGCCAAAATTTGAAATAATACAAATCCTCTTCTATTAAAAGTCATATACAGACAGATTTAACAGTAAGGACCAAGTACCAGATACTGTTGGTCATTTATGTGTGAACCACTAACCTTCTAAAGTGTGGAGCGTCAATCTCACTATTGGTGAAAAACTTTCCCCAGAAGCAGTCATTTTAAATGGGAATTAAATGTTGTCAACTCTTGGGAAGAAGATCAAATGATGCCCATGATACTACTTGTTGTAAAAGATTAAGCCTAATGCTTGGGGGCAGGAGGGGCAGAATTTAAAATACAAGTAAAATAGTTGTAGTATTGTGCGTTCTTGAAAGTCTTGTAGCAGAGTGGTTAAGTGTGGGCTCTGGAGTCAGATGACCGCAGTTCAGTCCTAAATCCAGCATTTACTACAATGGTGACTTTCAGAAAATAATCTCTCTGTGCTTTTGTTTCCTCATTTTAAAAATCGGCTGATGACAATTCACTTACCTCTTTGGGTTATTGTATTAAATGTTAGTACCATGTAAAGCTCTTAGGAAAATACCTAGTGCATAGTGTGTGCTCAAAAATATTAACTATGATTATTCCACTGGAAAAGTTAGTCTCAAACCATTTGAGTCTTAAATTGGAATGCATTCCTGCATAAAAAGTGACCATTATAAAAAAAATTTCTCCTTCCCTGGTAGTTTTCAGAGAATAGTCCAGATGCTAGCCAACCTGTTTGAAACCATATAGTGAGGAATGTAGATAGAATTGGGATAAGGGGAGATAATCTTTCCTTCTTCCTGTAAATATAATAATGCTTAATAAAGAAAATTTGGGAAGAATTTCAGAAAAACATAAAAATGATACAAAATTGTTTATAATCCTACTACTGTTGTTCAGTTGCCCAGTTGTGTCTGACTCTTTGCAACCCCGTGAACTGCAGCACGCCTCCCCTGTGCCTAACAATCTCCCAGAGTTTGCCCAATTCATATTCGTTGCATCGGTGATGCCATCCAGCCACCTCTGATGCCTGCTTCTCCTGCCCTCAACGTTTCCCAGCACCAGCAGGGACTTTTCCAGTGAGTTGTCTGTTCGCATCAAATGACCAAAATACTGAAGCTTCAGCATCAGTCCTTCTAGTAGTTCTTCCTAACATTAATATGGCTGAATTCCTTCTAATTTTTCCCCCATGCATTAATTTTTTATGTACAAATAAGTTATGATTATAACACATACACAGAACTGAAGAGTATTTAATCTAGAGAAGTAAACTGTTGTGGCATTCCAGATGAGGGATGTTCAGAGCCTGGTCTAGGTCACTGGCTATGGAAATGAAGCATAAGATCAGAGACAAAGGTATTAATGCTTTTGCCATTGAGTCAATAAACTTTGGTGTGGTGATTTCAGAGATAGATTTTTTTAGCTCTGGCTCCTGAAAAGAGACAGATGGAACATAGGAGGAAGAGCATATTTGCTGGGGAAGATGTTTGTTTTCATCATGTTGAATTTTAGATTTGAATAGGACATCCAGATGGAAATGTCTAACAGGCATTTGAGGTATATAGCAAGGACTTGAGAGATAATCTGCCTGAGATACGAATGAGAACATCCTGTGAGAATGTTTAAAATAAAGATGGTACCTGATCGGGCTAAGTGTACTTAGTTCTTTAAGGGCAAGAATGGAGTCTTCATCTCTGTTACCCTCCACATTATTGCTACATAGTAAACTTTAATAGAATAAATATGTTTACTGAAACAAAGAGAAGAGGCCATTAATCTGGTCATTAATTTGGTTTCTGAAGAATGCCAATGAACTTGAGGGATTCAGTTATCATTTACTGCCCCTTTCTTAGTTTGGTTGTGGTGTCTAAGATTTAAATTTTTAAAGAGAAATAAAAGATTCTCATTTTTCTTTTCTGCTTTTGATGGAATTTTGTTTATATGAGTTACTTAAAAATGTTATTTCAGTTCAGTTGAGTCGCTCAGTCATGTCCGACTCTTTGCGACCCATGAATGCAGCACTCCAGGTCTCCCTGTCCATCACCAACTCCCGGAGTTCACTCAGACTCACGTCCATCGAATCAGGGATGCCATCCAGCCATCTCATCCTCTGTCGTCCCCTTCTCCTCCTGCCCCCAATCCCTCCCAGCATCAGAGTCTTTTCCAATGAATCAGCTCTTTGCATCAGGTGGCCAAAGTATTGGAGTTTCAGTTTTAGCATCAGTCCTTCCAGTGAACACCCAGGGTTGATCTCCTTCAGAATGGACTGGTTGGATCTCCTTGCAGTCCAAGGGACTCCCAAGAGTCTTCTCCAACACCACAGTTCAAAAGCATCAATGCTTCGACACTCAGCTTTCTTCACAGTCCAACTCTCACATCCATACTTGACCACTGGAAAAACCATAGCCTTGGCTAGACGGACCTTTGTTGGCAAAGTAATGTTATTTGGATGGTTGTAATTTATTCAGTTTAATCTTGGCGTTCTTAAAAACAATGATAGTAAAGAAGATTGTTCCAGTGGTTCTTTCAGTGTCCAGAGTATGCACATAGTGGATATGTTAAGGACACCTCCCTTGTAAAAAAAACTTTTTTAACCATTTTAACTTTTTGTTTTATATTGAAATATAACCAATTAACAATGTTGTAACAGTTTCAAGTGAACAGCAAAGGGACTCAGCCATTCTCCCCCAAACTCTCCTTTCACCCAAGCTGCCACATAACAATGATCAGAGTTCCCTGTGCTATATACAGTAGGACCTTACTGGTTATCCATTTTAAATATAGCAATGAAGGACACTTCTTTAATGTGATTAACATATAAGGGGGGAAAGATTTAGGAATATAAAAATATATAAATAAGTATAGGGGAAACTGTAAACATAAGTACTCAGGGTATTGAATCTTGTGTGACTTGGCAGGCTTAATTGGACATCTGTGTCAGAAGATATTAGATTGGTGGCAGGAGCTTCTGAGTGGGAAGGGGGACTGTGGAAAGAACAGCCTCATCTCTATCCCCTCCATGCTGCTCTTGCATGCATTAGCCAGCAGTTGGTTAATTTGCACATGTGGTTTCAACTGCCAGGTTGTGTTGACTCATTCTGAAAGCTCCAGGATAGGCCCCTGTGTCTTTCCCCCTGGTACCTAGCTCCTTACTGGAGTAGGCTATGAAAAAACATTTGGTAAATGAATAGAATGTTGAATTTATTCAGTAAAATGGTAAATTTATTCAGTAAACATTTAATGAGACTTGAATGTCCTGTGGAGATGGAAGTGAGTGGAGGATTGTTTGGCCTACTTAGGTTGATAAGATATTATCTGACCTTAAGGAACATAAATTCTGATACTGAATATAAATATGTAAAGCCTTCTGGTTTTCAGATTAACCAATGCAGAAAATAAGTAATTTGCTGACCTAAAACAGTTTCTTTCTGACATAGATTTTAAGAGATTTGTTAAGAGATTTTATGTGAAATAATCCAAAATCACTGTGGATGGTGACTGCAGTCATGAGATTAAAAGATGCTTGTTCCTTGGAAGAAAAGCAATGACAAACCTAGACAGAGTATTAAAAAAACGGAGACATCACTTTAAAAAGCAGAGACATCACTTTGCTTACAAAGGTCAGCAAAGTGCGGCTGCTGCTGTTGCTAAGTCGCTTCGGTCGTGTCCGACTCTGTGTGACCTCATAGACGGCAGCCCACCAGGCTCCCCCATCCCTGGGATTCTCCAGGCAAGAATACTGGAGTTGGGTGCCATTGCCTTCTCCATCAAAGCTTTGATTTTTTTCTAATAGTCATGTATGGATGTGAGAGTTGAACCATAAAGAAGACTGAGTGCCAGAGAATTGATGCTTTCGAATTGTGGTGTTGGAGAAGACTCTCTTGAGAGTCTCTTGGACTGCAAGGAGATCAAACCTGTCAGTCCTAAAGGAAATCAACCCTGAATATTCACTGGAAGGACTGATGCCGAAGCTGAAGCTCCAGTACTTTGGTCCCCTGATGTGAAGAGCTGATTCATTGGAAAAGACCCTGATACTGGGAAAGATTGAGGGAGGAAGAGGAGGCAATAGAGGATGAGAGAGTTGGATGTCATCACCAATTCAATGGACATGAGCTTGAGCAAACTCCAGGAGATAGTGAAGGACAGGGAAGCCTGCAGTTCATGGGTTTGCAAAGAGTCAGACATGACTTAGAGACTGAACAGCTAGTGTGAAATCTTATTTATATAACTAATAAGCACATAATTCTGCATTCCTTCTCTTCACTCATTTAGCTAGAAAGGATTATTATGGGATCAGTTTTATGATCCTTGGTTATCATTCAGGTTTTTTCTTATTTTATTAAAGTTTGGGATTTGATTAGATGGGGACATAATGCTCTTCTGAAAATGTAGAAGGAGTTCACTTCTCTAAAGTAACTGGTAAAGCAGCAAGATACTTAATTGAATGGATGTACTGAAATATTAGGTTGGTGCAGAAGTAATTACGGTTTTGCATTGTTGAACTTTGCTGTTTGAAATTATAATACATTGTTAAATTAATGTGGTTATGTTATGCATCATTTTCATGCACTTTTTTCACTCTATGGTTTTTGCTAATGACTTCTTGCTTGCTGTATATTTTATATTTGTTTTAGACTGTGGAAATGACGTTAGACAAAAAGGAAATTAGAGCGATTTTCTTGTTCAAGTTCAAAATGAGTCGTAAAGCAGCAGAGACAACTCAAAATCAACAACAGGAACCCCTCATGTACCACAGTGCAGTGGTGGTTCAAGAAGTCTTGCAGAGGAGACAAGAGCCTTGAAGATGAGGAGCATAGTGGCCGGCCATCAGAAGCTGTTCAGTCGCTCAGTCGTGTCTGACTCTTATGCAACCCCATGGACTGCACCATGCCTGCCTTCCCTGTCCTTCACTTTCTCTTGAAGTTGACAGTGTCCAATGGAGAGGATCATCGAAGCCGATCCTCTTACAACTACATGTGAAGTTGCCGAAGAACTCAACTCCTACCATTCTACAGTTGTTTGACATTTGAAGCAAATAGGAAAAAGCTCAGTTAGTGGGTGTTTGACTGTAAAAAAAAAATCGTCTTTTTGAAGTGTTGTCTTCTATTATTGTGCACAACAACAATGAACGTTTCTTTTTTTTAAAGAAAAAATTATTTCATTTGTTTATTTGGCTGTGCCTGGTCTCAATTGCAGATCATGGGATCTTCGATGCGGCCTGTGGGTTCTAGCTCCCTGACCAGGGCTTGAACCTAGACCTCCTGCTTTGAGAGCATGGGGTCTTAGCCGCCAGGGAAGTCCCCAACGAACCAATTCTTGATTGAACTGTGATGTGCAACAAAAGGTGAATTTTATGTAACAGCTGGTGATGACCAGCTCAGTGGTTGGACTGAGAAGAAGCTCCAAAGCACTTCCCAAAGCCAAACTTGCACCAAAAAAGGTCATGGTCTCTGATGGCATGATCCACTACAGCTTTTTGAATCCCAGCAAAACTATTACATGTGGGAAGTGTGCTCAGCAAATCTAGGAGATTCACCCAAAACTCCAATGCCTGCAGGTGGCATTGGTCAATAGAATGGGCCCAATTCTTCTCCAGGACAATGCTCAACCACATGTTGCACAACAAATGCTTCAAAAGTTGAATGAATTCCTCTATGAAGTTTTGCCTTTTCCACCTGACCTCTCGCCAACGACTACCACTTGTTCAAGCATCTCAAGCAACTTTTTGCAGGGAAGATGCTTCCACAATCAGCAGAAGGAAGAAAATGTTTTCCAAGAGTCTGTCAAATCCCCAGGCACGGATTTTATGCTACAAGAATAAGCAAACTTACTTCTTGTTGGCAAAAATGCATTGATTGTAATGGTTCCTGTTTTGATTAATGAAGATGTGTTTGAGCCTAATTATAATGATTTAAAATTCACAGTGCGAAACCACAATTACTCTTCTTACCAACTTAATAGCTTAAGTATCTTGATCATTCAAGTATGCAATGATCAGATACTTTAGTGTGTAAGTTAGTTCAGTTCAGTCGCTCAGTCGTGTCTGACTCTTTGCGACCCCATGAATCGCAGCACACCAGGCCTCCCTGTCCATCACCAACTCCCGGAGTTCACTCAGACTCACGTCCATCGAGTCAGGGATGCCATCCAGCCATCTCATCCTCGGTCGTCCCCTTCTCCTCCTGCCCCCAATCCCTCCCAGCATCAGGGTCTTTTCCAATGAGTCAACTCTTCCCATGAGGTGGCCAAAGTACTGGAGTTTCAGCTTTAGCATCATTCCCTCCAAAGAAATCCCAGGGCTGATCTCCTTCAGAATGGACTGGTTAGATCTCCTTGCAGTCCAAGGGACTCTCAAGAGTCTTCTCCAACACCACAGCTCAAAAGCATCAGTTTTTCGGCACTCAGCCTTCTTCACAGTCCAACTCTCACATCCATACATGGCCACAGGAAAAACCATAGCCTTGACCAGACGGACCTTAGTCGGCAAAGTAATGTCTCTGCTTTTGAATATANCCAGATATCCTGGAATGCGAAGTCAAGTGGGCCTTAGGAAGCATCACTACGAACAAAGCTAGTGGAGGTGATGGAATTCCAGTTGAGCTATTTCAAATTCTAAAAGATCATGCTAAGAAAGTGCTGCACTCAATATCTACAAATTTGGAAAGCTCAGCAGTGGCCAGGGAACTGGAAAAGTTCAGTTTTCATTCCAATCCCAAAGAAAGGCAATTCCAAAGAATGTTTAAACCACTGCACAACTTCACTCATCTGCCACGTTAGCAAAGTAATGCTCAAAATTCTCCATGCCAGGCTTCAACAGTACTTGAACCAAGAACTTCTAGATGTTCAAACTCAACGTGGATTTAGAAAAGGCAGAGGAACCAGAGATCAAATTGCCAACATCTGTTGGATCATCTAAAAAGCAAGAGAGTTCCAGAAATACATCTACTTCTACTCTATTGACTATGCCTAAGCCTCTGACTGTGTGGACCACAACAAAATGTGGAGAATTATTCAAGAGAGGCAAATACCATACCATCATACCTGACTCCTGAGAAATCTGTATGCAGGTCAAGAAGCAACAGTTAGAACTGGACATGGAACAACAGACTGGTTCCAAATAGGAAAAGGAGTATGTCAAGGCTGTATATTGTCACCCTGCTTATTTAATTTATATGCAGAGTACATCATGTGAAATGCAGTTCCAGAAATACATCTACTTCTACTCTATTGACTATGCCTAAGCCTCTGACTGTGTGGACCACAACAAAATGTGGAGAATTATTCAAGAGAGGCAAATACCATACCATCATACCTGCCTCCTGAGAAATCTGTATGCAGGTCAAGAAGCAACAGTTAGAACTGGACATGGAACAACAGACTGGTTCCAAATAGGAAAAGGAGTATGTCAAGGCTGTATATTGTCACCCTGCTTATTTAATTTATATGCAGAGTACATCATGTGAAATGCAAGGTGGATGAAGCCCAAGATGGAGTCAAGATTGCTGATAGAAATATCAATAACCTCAGATATGCAGATGACAACACCATTATGGCAGAAAACTAAGAAGAACTAAGGAGCCTCTTACTGAAAGTGAAAGAGGAGAGTGGACAATTTTGCATAAAACTGAACATCCGAAATACTAAGGTCATGGCATCTGGTCCCATCACTTCATGGCAAATAGATGAGGAAACAATGAAAACAGTGAGACTTTATTTTGGGGGGCCCTGGAATCATTGCAGATGGTGACTACAGCCATGAAATTTAAAGACGCTTGCTCCTTGGAAGAAAAACTAAGACCAACCTATCAAAAAGCAGAGACATTACTTTGCCAACCAAGGTCCATCTAGTCACAGCTATGGTTTTTCCAGTAGTTGTATATGGTTGTGAGAGTTGGACTATAAGAAAGCTAAGCACCGAAGAATTGATGCTTTTGAACTGTGGTGTTTGAGAAGACTCTTGAGACTCCCTCAGACTGCAAGCAGATCAAACTAGTCAATCCTAAAGGCAATCAGTACTGAATATTCATTGGAAGGACTGATGTTGAGGCTGAAACTCAAATACTTTGACCACCTGATGTGAAGAAATAACGCTTTGGAGAAGACTCTGATGCTGGGAAAGATGGAAGGTGGGAAAAGAAAGGGATGACAGAGGATGAAAAG
>SJXQ01005696.1:37730-48771 GCA_006408695.1 Aepyceros melampus
TAGCAATCAGAATCCAACAACACATTAAAAAGATCATACACCATGACCAAGTGGGCTTTATCCCAGGGATGCAAGAATTCTTCAATATCCGCAAATCAATCAATGTAATACACCACATTAACAAATTGAAAAATAAAAACCATATGATTATCTCAATAGATGCAGAGAAGACTTGCACAAAATTCAACATCCATTTATGATAAAAACTCTCCAGAAAGCAGGAGTAGAAAGAACATACCTCAACATAATAAAAGCTATATATGACAAACCCACAGCAAACATTCTCCTCAGTGGTGAAAAATTGAAAGCATTTCCCCTAAAGTCGGGAACAAGACAAGGGTGCCCACTTTTACTACTACTATTCAACATAGTTCTGCAAGTTTTGGCTACAGCAATCAGAGCAGAAAAAGAAATAAAAGGAATCTAGATTGGAAAAGAAGAAGTAAATTCTCACTGTTTGCAGATGACATGATCTGCTACACAGAAAACCTGAAAGACTCCACCAAAAAATTACTAGAGCTAATCAATGAATATAGTAATGTTGCAAGATATAAAATAAATACACAGAAATCCCTTGCATTCCTATACACTAATAATGAGAAAGTAGAAAAAGAAATTAAGGAATCAATTCCATTCACCATTGCAACGAAAATAATAAAATACTTAGGAATCGACCTACCTAAAGAAACTAAAGACCTATATATAGAAAATTATAAAACACTGATGAAAGAAATCAAAGAGGACACTAATAGATGGAGAAATATACCATGTTCATGGATCAGAAGAATCAGTATAGTGAAAATGAGTATACAACCCTTGCATTCCTATACACTAATAATGAGAAAGTAGAAAAAGAAATTAAGGAATCAATTTCATTCACCATTGCAACTAAAATAATAAAATACTTAGGAATCGACCTACCTAAAGAAACTAAAGACCTATATATAGAAAATTATAAAACACTGATGAAAGAAATCAAAGAGGACACTAATAGATGGAGAAATATACCATGTTCATGGATCAGAAGAATCAGTATAGTGAAAATGAGTATACAACCCAAAGCAATCTACAGATTCAATGCCATTCCTATCAAGATACCAGTGGTGTTTTTCACAGAGATAGAACAAATAATTTCACAATTTGTATGGAAACACAAAAAACCTCGAATGTTGGAGCCCAAAAAATAGTCTCTTGTGGTTTCCATTGCTTCCCCATCTATTCCCCATGAAGTGGTGGGACCAGATGCCATGATCTTAGTTTTCTGAATGTTGAGCTTTAAGCCAACTTTTTCAGTCGCTTCTTTCACCTTCTTCAAGAGGCTTTTTAGTTCTTCACTTTCTGCAATAAGGGTGGTGTCAGCTTCATATCTGAGGTTATTGATATTTCTCCTGGCAATCTTGATTCCAGCTTGTGCTTCTTCCAGCCCAGTTTTCTCATGATGTACTCTGCAAATAATTTAAATAAGCAGGGTGACAATATACAGCCTTGAAATACTCCTTTTCCTATGTGGAACCAGTCTGTTGTTCCATGTCTAGTTCTGTCTGTTGCTTCCTGACCTGCATACAGATTTCTCAAGAGGCAGGTCAGGTGCCCTGGTATTCCCATCTCTTTAAAAATTTTCCAGAGTTTGTTGTGGTCCACACAGTCAAAGACTTTGACATTGTCAATAAAGCAGATGTTTTTCTGGAATGCCCTTGCTTTTTTGATGATCCAACAGATGTTGGCAATTTGATCCCTGGTTCCTCTGCCTTTTCTAAACCAGCTTGAACATCTGGAATTTCATGGTTCATGTACCGTTGAAGCCTGGCTTGGAGAATTTTGAGCATGTCTTTGCTAGCATGTGAGATGATTGTAATTGTGCTGTAGTTTGAACATTCGTTGGCATTGTGTTTCTTTGAGACTGGAATGAAAACTGATCTTTTCCAGTCCTGTGGCCACTGCTGAGTTTTTCAAATTTGCTGGCATACTGAGTGCAGCACTTTCACAGCATCATTTTTTAGGATTTGAAATATCTCAACTGGAATTCTATCACCACCTTTATCTTTGTTCGTAGTGATGCTTCCTAAGTCTACTTGACTTAGCAATCCAGGATGTTCAGCTCTAGGTTGGTGATTACATCATCATGATTATTTGGGTCATGAAGACCTTTTTTGTATAGTTCTTCTCTTTAAGTTGTTTAATGACAAAACAGGAGTGTACCCTTAAAAATGTCAGATTGGTGAATCATGGAGAGACCATCTCCCTGAAATGTCCCAAAGGAGATGGTCAGAAAAAGCTGATGCTAGTGAAGGTATAGTTTATATTTTTAAAAAAGCATAAGGTGACAAAGGATTCATTCTGGAAGCTAGGATTTTGCACACAGGTTTTTGAAAGTTCCTTTCTCTCAAAGATGAAACTGAGCATATTGAAACTTACCAGTAAATTGGCCAAGACGTGAAGCAAGTGGAACTCCCATACCCTACTGTAGGGAGTGTACAATATATAAACACTCAGAAAGACTGACAGTCACTTATAAGTTAAATATACATACACTTACTGTTTGTCACAGCAATTCCTCTTGTAGGCATTTACCCCAGAGTTGTGAAAACATATACACAAAAAGATGTGTCTTGTTCACAGAGCTTTATTCCATAATATCCAAGCACTGCAAATAGCCCAGATGTTTATTAGTAGATAAGTGGATTTTTAAAAAAGCATATTCATGCAGTTAAAAGGTACTCTCCAAATAATAGAAACAGACAGCTCATATACATAACTACAGGGATGATTCTCAAAAACTTTTTCTAAATGAAGGAAGCAAGACACACACACACACACAAATAACACTATATGATTCTATGTGATTACATATATATGAAATTCTAGATAGGCAAAGTGATCATGATGGAAAGCAGCAGACAAATGGTCCTCTGGGGGCTAAGGGTGGGAGTGGTTTACTACAAAGGGATGAGAAAATTTGAGGGGTGGTGAGAATGTTCTTTAACTTGATTGGGGGGATTATGTAAGTATATATTTTGTCAAAACCCTTTGATCTATAGACTTAAAATGAGTTTATTTTTTGTGTAAACTATGTCTTTATAAGAAAAAATACTAATGTTGCATTTTATATTTTAACAACCTAGCCAGAAAGAATAAGACATGGAGAGAACTAAAGTGGTGAAAGAAATGGAGTAAGCAAAAGCCAAATAATGAGTTCAGACTTGATTTTATCTTAATTCAGAACTGATAGGGCACCATTCTTCTAAAATGTTCTGCACTCTGTGCTGTATCTGTAGTCTTTGTTTGCTGTCTCCTGGTCTGTAACATTCATCACGGTCATGACCAGTCTCCATTTATTTGAGCGGACATTGGTTTAAGTGCAAACTATTTTAAAGTTAATTTGAATAATTAGAAGAATAAGTAATGATGTTAAAAATACGTATGTTAAAAGTGAAATACACCTGATGCAAATATTATGTTCCATTTATTATTAATATGGAAATTGAGCTACATATGTGCCAGAAGTGAAGAATATGAATGCAGTGATGTGTGAGCCAGTTTTAACTGTTAGAAAATTTTGCATCAGAGTTGAAATTTTCATGATTTCTTTTTCTGTTTTTTCATTATTGCTTTCTGGACTTGCTTTCCATTTATAATTGTTGATTGTTAAATATTTTCCAAGATTTCTGATTTCTCTATATTTTAGGTGACTATATAAATTGTCATGCAAATTTTGATATGTTTTGAGAGAAAGAAGATACTAGGAAAAAAGACTTTAACAACTATAGTGTTTTGGGAAAATTGGGCTATAAAATTGTCCTTGTAAAATCCTTGTTTGGGCATTATAAATGCTCTTTTTTGAGATATATTAAACTATAAACTTTTCCAGCTTCATTTTATATACCACTTTGTATAGTACTGCATACAAAGTTGGACTCAGTGAACACTTGTTGCAAGATTTAAATTTTACTTTTTCTTACCTAGAGAATAAAATGCTATTGTTTGCTACTAGAATTAGGAATTTGTGCAGACTTAATATTGAATTTCTTCCTATAGTGGCTCAATAAGCTGCATATTTGTTTAAAATTATGCTATCATCCCCTCAAACTACTGTATTCTTTTGAGAATAGCTTTATTTTCCCAAATTATTTGAAAGAGCTTCTCATGGAATTCTTATGGATAGAGGAGATGAACTGTCCATGCCATGAAAACAGGATTTCAATCTTTGATCAGATTCTTATTTATGTAAATAAATATTCTCTGGTATGTGGAGTTTATCAGTTTATCACAAGTCAAGGATAAGGTTACACTTCTCTTTTTTCCATTCATGGGCTGTATGGCAGCTGGTATGGGATGACTTGGGTCCCTCACAGAATTCACATGTTAAAACTGTAACTCTTAATACCTCAAATTTGGCTATATTTGGAGATGAGGTATTTAAAGAAGTAATAAAATGAAAGTGTGAGCTTTAGCGTGGTCCTAAGGTCCATCTACTCAAAGGTATGGTTTTTCCAGTGGTCATGTATGGATGTGAGAGTTGGACTTTGAAGAAGGCTGAGTGCAGAAGAATTGATGCTTTTGAACTGTGGTGTTGGAGAAGACTCTTGAGAGTCCCTTGGAGTGCAAGGAGATCCAAGCAGTCCATTCTGAAGGAGATCAACCCTGGGATTTCTTTGGAGGGAATGATGTTAAAGCTGAAACTCCAGTACTTTGGCCACCTCATGCGAAGAGTTGACTCACTGGAAAAGACTCTGATGCTGGGAGGGATTGGGGGCTGGAGGAGAAGGGGAAGACAGAGGATGAGATGGCTGGATGGCATCACCGACTTGATGGACATGAGTCTAGTAAACTCTAGGAGTTGGTGATGGACAGGGATGCCTGGCATGCTGTGATTCATGGGGTTACAAAGAGTCAGACACGACTGAGCCACTGAACTGAATCTAATCTGACTGATATCCTTGTCAGTGGAAGAAATTTAACAAGAGAACGTGTGTATAGATGAGAGACCATGTGCAGACAGAGGAAGAAGATGGCCATGCACAAGCCTAAGTGAGGGGTCAAGAAACAACACAGCATCTAGATCTCCATTGCTATTGCCTGGCTGCACTGCTTGGACTACCTACAGGCCTAGCTAGACCAAACTGCTCCATGAACGTCCTCTGACCCAGTCTGAAAAGACCATTAAGTCACTGCTATAGAAACTGCCTGGATATATGGCTCCCAAACCTTCTTTCTTTCTCCACACCCAGACCAGTGGGCCCAGATGAGTCTTGCTTGATGCATGACCCTGTTTTTTTTTTTTTTTGTAATTAATCACAGTATGGAAGAGTAGCTTTCTATTGTAACATGTTTCATAGGAGAGGTTTAAAATAGAGAAATGGTGACTTATTTGATACTGTCTTTATCATCATATGCATGAAAGAAGGAACCCCTTCAATAACTGTGTTTGAGAGCTAATTAGTCTGATTAGAAAGTGCTGCTCTCCATGTGCTAGTATATAATTTTCCAGCATGGTTCAGTAGCAGGATATTAAAGAACCCAGCTAAAAGGATCATCCTGTTCTATATCTCAAGGTCTTCATTGTTTTGCTGTGCAATCGCACAATGAGAATGACTAGCCTAATTCAATGAGAGGACTCTACTATTTCCTCTTGGCTTTTGTGAGATAGAAATTATCTGTTAATGTGGAAATGCCAGCTATGATGATCTGTTCTATCATCTCCATGTAATAGGACTCAGGAGAGCAAGCAACCACATTTGCCTCTTTTTCTGAAATCCCTCTGTGACACACATTAGGATGTTCTACACAAAAAACACACTTCAAAACCCATGTGACTATTCACCTTGTGATGTGTAAACAATATGCTTGAGTCAACCACCATCTGAATCTCTATATTCTGTTGTTCAAATCTTACCATGTTATTTTATCTAGGAACAGGTGAAATGATAGGATACTGAAAGAGGAACTCCCCACGTCAGTAAGTACTCAATATGCTCCTGGAGATCAGTGGAGAAATAACTCCAGAAAGAAAGAAGGGATGGGGCCAAAGCAAAAACAATACCCAGTTGTGGATGTGACTGGTGATAGAAGCAAGGTCTGATGCTATAAAGAGCAGTATTGCATAGGAACCTGGAATGTCAAGTCCATGAATCAAGGCAAATTGGAAGTGGTCAAACAGGAGATGGCAAGGGTGAATGTCAACAGAACTGTACAAAAAAGATCTTCATGACCCAGATAATCATGATGGTGTGATCACTCACCTAGAGCCAGACATCCTGGAATATAAAGTCAAGTGGCTCTTAGAGAGCATCACTAAAAACAAAGCTCATGGAGATGATGGAATTCCAGTTGAGCCATTTCAACTCCTGAAAGATGATGCTGTGAAAGTGTCACTCAATATGCCAGAAATTTTCAAAAACTCAGCAGTTGCCACAGGACTAGAAGAGGTCAGTTTTCATTCCAATCCAAAAGAAAGGCAATAGCAAATAATACTCAAACTACCACACAATTGCACTCACCTCACATGCTAGCAAAGAAATGCTCAAAATTCTCCAAGCCAGGCTTCAGCAATATGTGAACTGTGAACGTCCAGTGTTCAAGTAGGTTTTAAAAAAGGCAGAAGAACCAGAGATCAAATTGCCAACATCCACTGGATCATGAAAAAAGCAGGAGAGTTCCAGAAAAAACATATATTTCTGCTTTATTGACTATGCCAAAGCCTTTGACTGAGTGGATTATAATAAACTGTGTAAATTCTGAAAGAGATGGGAATACCAGACCATCTGACCTGCCTCTTGAGAAACTTGTGTGCAGATCAGGAAGCAACAGTTAGAACTGGACATGGAACAACAGACTGGTTCCACATAGGAAAAGGAGTACATCAGGGCATTGTCACCCTGCTTATTTAAATTATTTGCAGATTATATCATGAGAAACTCTGGGCTGGAGGAAGCACAAGCTGGAATCAAGATTGCTGGGAAAAATATCAAGAACCTCAGATATGCAGATGACACCACCCTTATGGCAGAAAGTGAATAGGAGCTAAAAAGCCTCTTGATAAAAGTGAAAGAGGAGAGTGAAAAAGTTGGCTTAAAGCTCAACATTCAGAAAATGAAGATCATGGTATCTGGTCCCATCACTTCATGGCAAATAGATGGGGAAACAGTAGAAACAGTGTCAGACTTTATTTTTTGGGCTCCAAAATCACTGCAGATAATGTGCAGCCATGAAATTAAAAGACGCTTACTCCTTGGAAAGGAAGTGATGACCAACCTAGGCAGCTTAGTAAAAAGCAGAGAAATTTCTTTGCCGACTAAGGTCTGTCTAGTCAAGGCTATGGTTTTTCCTGTGGTCATGTATGGATGTGAGAGTTGGACTATGAAAAAAGCTGAGTGCCGAAGAATTGATGCTTTTGAATTGTGGTTTTGGAGAAGACTGTTTAGAGTCCCTTGGACTGCAAAGAGATTCAACCAGTCCATTCTAAAGGAGATCAGCCCTGGGGGGAAGGACTGATGCTAAAGCTGAAACTCCAATACTTTGGCCACCTCATACGAAGAGTTGACTCATTGGAAAAGACCCTGATGCTGGGAGGGATTGGGGGCAGGAGGAAAAGGGGACGACCGAGGATGATATGGCTGGATGGTATCTCTGACTCAATGACATGAGTTTGAGTAAACTTTGAGAGTTGGTGATGGACAGGGATGTGTAGTGTGCTGTGATTCATGGGGTCACAAAGAGTCAGACAATGCTGAGTAACTGAACTGATAGTAGTATACATTTTCTGTTTTCAATGTGTTTCATAACCTCTATTGACATTCATTCAGAATATTTTTATTAAAGGCTGAATGTACAGGATATTGTTACTTTTTAGTCATACTGGCTTATTTTTGAGGTACAGTGGTCCAGTCCATATTACTCAAAACTTAATGCTGCAATCAGGGATCCACAGTCTACTATGGGGATAATTCCCCTTGTGGCTCAGCTGGTAAAGAATCTGCCTGCAATGTGGGGAACCTGGGTTTGATCCCTGATTTGGGAAGATCCCCTGAAGAAAGGAAAGGCTACCCACTGCAGTATTCTGGCCTGGAGAATCCATGGACTGTATAGTACATGAAATCACAGAGTTGGATATGACTGAGTGACTTTCACACAATCACAGGGATAATTCACATATAAAATTTACATTCACTTAAGACTTTAGACTTCTGAGGGTATGCTCTAAACAGTGGGTTTTCACTGCTGCATTTTGATATTCAGAAACTGGTAGGAGATTCTTAAAAACTAGAAAATGTGTTTCCATTTTTCATTTCCTTCCAGTGCATTTACTAGGAAAGTGTTAGATTTAAGGCGAGATAACTATTTATGTATTGGAGGAACTAGTAAGTTTTCTCCCATTCAGATAGCATGCTGGAAAACTTTTTGGGGTGAATAGTGTAAAGCTAATTATACTTGACATAAAAATAGTTAAAGAAGAAAAATTAAAAAGTGTGATGGTTGAGGATTGACAGCTAGAAAGAGAAAAGTGTTTTGATTACTTAGGATGGCAGTCTTCTACTTTCAGATGTTGATAGTAAATCAGCATTTTTTAAAACCCCTCTTAATTAAATCAGAACTTGAAAAAAAAATCTCTTCTGAGTAATCTATCCTTGTGGTAGTGCTGGTGTACTAGGACATGGTACAGAAAGAGGGCATAGCAGTCATTAGAAATAGGTCAGAATAGAATCAATAATTTAGTGAACAGAACACTCTAATAGAAGAAAATAATTTATCAGAAAAAAAAGGTAAGATATACCAAGCCCCCAACCTAGAGTTAGTGGAAGAAAATATACATTTCTCACTAATTACAGAACAAGACTGTCTCTCAAGACATCTTACCTGGTTGGGAAAGTAAAGGACAGCCGAAATGCCCTAAGGGAAATGGAAAACAGGAAATAAACATCTGGATTATAATTTTAAATGACCTCAAAATGATGGATAGAGCTCAAAATATATTCTGGTAAGGAGAGAACAGTCTTCCATGAGCNTTTCACACAATCACAGGGATAATTCACATATAAAATTTACATTCACTTAAGACTTTAGACTTCTGAGGGTATGCTCTAACCAGTGGATTTTCACTGCTACATTTTGATATTCAGAAACTGGTAGGAGATTCTAAAAAACTAGATTAACTAGAAAATGTCAGTTTCCATTTTTCATTTCCTTCCAGTGCATTTACTACAAAAGTGTTAGATTTAGGGCTAGATAACTATTTATGTATTGGAGGAACTAGTATGTTTTCTCCCATTCAGATAGCATGCTGGAAAACTTTTGGGGGTGAGTAGTGTAAAGCTAATTATACTTGACATAAAAATAGTTAAAGAAGAAAAATTAAAAAGCGTGATGGTTGAGGATTGACAGCTAGAAAGAGAAAAGGGTTTTGATTTCTTAGGATGGCAGTCTTCTACTTTCAGATGTTGATAGTAAATCAGCATTTTAAAATCCCTCTTAATTAAATCAGAACTTGAAAAAAATCTCTTCTGAGTAATCTATCCTTGTGGTAGTGCTGGTATACTAGGATGTGGTTCAGAAACAGGACATAGCAGTCATTAGAAATGGGTCAGAATAGAATCAATAATTTAGTGAACAGAAAACTCTAATAGAAGAAAATAATTTATCAGGAAAAAATAGTAAGGTATACCAAGCCCCCAACCTAGAGTTAGTGGAAGAAAAGATACATTTCCCACTAATTACAGAACGAGACTGTCTCTCAAGACATCCTACCTGGTTTGGAAAACTTCTGAGTAATCTATCCTTGTGGTAGTGCTGGTATACTAGGATGTGGTTCAGAAACAGGACATAGCAGTCATTAGAAATGGGTCAGAATAGAATCAATAATTTAGTGAACAGAAAACTCTAATAGAAGAAAATAATTTATCAGGAAAAAATAGTAAGGTATACCAAGCCCCCAACCTAGAGTTAGTGGAAGAAAAGATACATTTCCCACTAATTACAGAACGAGACTGTCTCTCAAGACATCCTACCTGGTTTGGAAAGTAAAGGACAGCCAAAATGCCCTAAGAGAAATGCAGAACAGGAAAATAAACATCTGGATTATAGTTTTAAATGACCTCAAAATGATTGATAGAGCTCAAAGTATATTCTGGTAAGGAGAGAACAGTCTTCCATGAGCCCTTAATCGAATGTGTGTTCAGTGATTACCTCTGGCTGCTGCTGCCTGGGACATTCCCTGGAAATCTTCCTTTTCAGGAGTATTCTTTTCTCCCCTATTTTTCAGGCCTCGTTTTATCAGTTACAAAACTCAATTCTCCTCTGATTTTGTTGCAAATCATTATAATTTAACCAGTCTCAAATCTATGGAAAATTTATTCCTCTTCATAGACAAAGAAATAGCAAATTATTTTATCCCTAACCAACAAGTCTAAATATCAAAATTCTAAAATATAATACAATTGAAAGGTTCATGTGTGAACATTTCACATATGAAATTTGCATATGTGAAACAGCAAAAGTGAATAACATATATGAACAACAAATGTGTTCATAATCTGTTGCATATACTACAAAGTTCTCCATTCTAGATATTTCCCTAGTCTGCCTAATTACATAAATCATTATTGCTGCAAAGGACTGAAATCACTAATTGCAACATTTATCAAAGTACAATATATATATATGGCCAAATATTAGCAAAATAAATACATAAAATGAAAACATCAGTGATTCTATGGGTTCTTTAGAAAAAGAAGGTTCTGTAACTTTGTAGTAGCATCAGTTATTCTCTTACCATCTCCATAGACCCTTTTAAATATTTTCCATATGGTCAGGACCCATAAGGAAAATTCAGTCTCGGTTAAGTGTGTATGTAGTTCTGAAGTCATTTTATAATTTCACATATTTTTAAAATTCATTTATTTTTAATTGAGGGATAATAGCTTTACAATATTTGTTTGGTTTTTGCCATACATCGTCATGAATTAGCCATAGGTATACAAATCTCCGCTCCCTCTTAAACCTCACTCCCACCTCCCACCCTTTCCCAGCCCTCTAGTTTTTTTTTTTT
>SJXQ01005696.1:51149-63724 GCA_006408695.1 Aepyceros melampus
TTTAGATCTTTAATCCATTTTGAGTTTATTTTTGTGTATGGGGTTAGAAAGTGATCTAATTTCATTCTTTTACAAGTGGTTGTCCAGTTTTCCCAGCACCACTTGTAATATAGATCAATGGAACAAAATAGAAAGCCCAGAGATAAATCCACACACCTATGGACAGCTTATCTTCGACAAAGGAGGCAAGAATATACAGTGGATTAAAGACAATCTTTTTAACCAGCCCTCTAGTTTGTTACAAAGCCCAGGTTTAAATTCCCTGAGTCATATAGCAAATTCCCTTTGGCTGTCTAGTTTATGTATGGTGGTGTATATGCTTTCATGCTCCTCTCTCCATTTGTCTCATCATCTCCTTCTTCCCCCGGGACCCCGCTCCCTGTTTCCATAAGTCTGCTTCTGTATCTGAGTTTCCATTGCTGCCCTGTAAATAGGTTCATCAGTACCATTGTTCTAGATTCCATAGAAGTAGGTGTTAATATACAATATTTGTTTTTCATGTCTGACTTACTTTACTCTGTATAATAGGCTCTAGGTTCATTTGCCTCGTTAGAACTGATTCAAATGCATTCCTTTTTATGGCTGAGTAATATTCCATTGTGTATATGTACCACAGCTTCTTTATCCATCCATCCTTTGATGGACATCTAGGTTGCTTGCATGTCCTAGCTATTGTAAATAGTGCTACAATGAACATTGGGGTACTTGTGTCTTTTTCAGTTTGGGATTCCTCAGGATATATGCCTGGAAGTGGTATTATTGGGTCATATGGTAGGTTTTTAAGGAGTCTCCACACTGTCTTCCATAGTGGCTTTATCAATTTACGTTCCCACCAATAGTGCGAGAGGGTTCCCTTTTCTCCACACCCTCTCCAACACTTTTTGGTTGTGGACTTTTTTGCTGATGGCCATTCTGACCAGTGTAAGGTGATATCTCATTGTAGTTTTGATTTGCATTTCTCTAATAGTAAGCAATGTTGAGCATCTTTTCATGTATTTATTATCATCTATATGTTTTCTTTGGAGAAATGACTGTTTAGGTCTTTTGATCACTTTTTGATTGAGTTGTTTGTTTTTCTGATATTGTGTTGTATGAATTGCTTATATATTTTGGCAATTAATCCTTGGTCAGTTTTTTCCTTAGCTATTGTATCCTTCCATTCTGAGAGTTGTCGTTTCACCTTGTTTATAGTTTCCTTTGCTGTGCAAAAGCTTAATTAGGTCTCACTTACTTATTTTTGGTTTTACTTCTATTATTCTAGGAGCGGGGTCATAGAGGATCTTGCTGTGATTTATGTCATCAGTGTCCTGCCTGTTTTCCTCTAAGAGTTTTATAGTTTCTAATCTTATCATATAATTTTTTAATAAAATGTAGTAAAATTACAATTTCATAAAATTACCATTGCCAGTCATTATGTCATGTCTGTATTACCTCAGTATTCTGTACCACAAACTCTGAGGTAGATACTATCTCATCTAAATTTTACACATGAATGAACAGAAGCACAGAGGGGCTGAGTAACCCCTGCTAAGTTATCATCTAGTGCATTGTGGGCTCATGCTTGAGCACAGGAGTCTAACCCCTGGGTTAATACTTTCATCCACCATTCTTGGTAGCCACACACTTATGCATTATTATAGATCAATTTTCGAAGCAATGCTGTGCCTCACTTCAGTTCAGCAGACATTTAATGAGTGCCTGGCCTGTTCTCTGGACTGGTGATGCAAAGATGAGTATTAATGAGTAAAAGTCAGGCACTCTCTGAAACTTTACTTCCAACCAGAAGTTAATATGAGAACAATCAACTCTTTTCCCACTACAAGGTTAACTCAGAAGGCTGTATGGCTGTCCCATAAGATGGCACATGACTAACCTAGAGACACAATCGTGCAAGAATGTATCTGCTTTTTTATTTCATAATTCATTTCATTATAAATAAATCATGGCTCATAAAGTGGATAGGTTTTAGCCCCACTCCTGACATCTACTCCTTTACTAAAGTCATTCCTGGGAAGGTGGAGTGACTGATCTGATTGAATTTGGAAAAATGATGTATGCTCTGTTCAGCCCTTCTATCTGCCAAGGGACCAGTTGCTATCGGGGGCTGGATTCCTCTGCTTCCTCAGAAACTGTGCTCCTGGGGAAAGGAGGGACGCAGGGACTGGATGGGGAAGCATGTCTTGTTCTGGGATTCAATATTAATAGCTCAATTCAGTCAACAGGCTTCAACTATGTCCTCCTCTGTGATTTCTCTCAGTAGGGGGAGTGGGAAAAGGAGTATTTTTGTTGGCAAGCTCACAATCATTTATTAGACATAATTCTATTCTCCAACAAGAAACAGACAACTGATGAGTGAGTATATAGGCATTATTACCTAAGAAAACACTTAAAATTTGCTGAAAGTTGTCATCTTTCATATATCTATATAAATATTCACATATATATGTATATATATTGTTCAGTTGTGATCCCATGGACTGTAGCCACAGCAGGTTCCTCTGTCCATGGAATTCTCTAGGCAAGAATACTGGAGTGGGTAGCCATTCCCTTCTGCAGGGGATCTTCCTAACTCAGGGATCAAACTCAGGTCTCCTCCACTGCGGGCATATTCTTCTTACTGTTGGGGCCACCAGGGAAGCCCCATACATATATTCACTTTCAAGTATATATACAACTTAAATGCATATATATGTGTATATAAAAATACACAACATATATATATATATAAAGGTGCATATATGCACACATGTGTGTACATAGATAAGTAGATACATAGTCCTAAATAGTAGTCAAACTCTTAGTTGCTTCTTTCTTTCCAATAATTGCAAAGTCTTAAAATTTGCACTTCCTTGCCCAGAATTACCTCTAACCACATTAATAACTAGGATTACTTGGAAATTGAGATCTTAAATCATAGGAACATCAGTTATAGGAAATAGAAATTTCTTAGATACTAATCAAAGTATCCATCTTTGTCCCATACATTTGACATTTTAACTTTCATGATATCTAGCTTTCCCCAAGAGATAGACCTGTCTCTATAGCCTGTCAACTTCCAACCTTAGCACATTCATTGAAATTTTAGTGTCAATATTGTAGCTATGTAATAAAGTTTATAACTCATAGCATTTTAGTATAGTCATAGAGAACAAAGAGTGATATCATAATTGCACAAAGGGATCATTAAGTTGCTGGCTAGAGTGAAAATGCTTATGAATGAGCCCAGAATAAACTCTGTGAGACAGGTGAATGATTCCATGCTAAAAGGCCGAGGGATGTGACACTTTGTC
The DNA here is from genome assembly GCA_006408695.1 of Aepyceros melampus. Lineage (NCBI taxonomy): Eukaryota > Metazoa > Chordata > Mammalia > Artiodactyla > Bovidae > Aepyceros > Aepyceros melampus. Next base: position 54,440 of record SJXQ01005696.1, read on the forward strand.
CTTCTTGCCTGAGGCTTGTGCAAGTCAACTTTTAGGAGGCACTTATGAAATTGACATTTCTGCATATGGTATCCATGTGGCTATGGTGCAAATATGCTGAATTGTGGCCCCTTTTGCAATGTTGAAAAAGTAAAGTCATTTCATTACTGATTTACATGGGAGTTATTATCTGCAACATCTGTACGCCCAACACAAGTTGATTTAATTTGCTCAAATTTCCTGGTAATCATACACATTGACATGGAAAGGACATTCTTTCCCTCCTTACTTTCTTGAAAAAAAAAAAAAAAAACCACCCATTTCCTCCACTTGAATTTAATGCACATTCACCAATGGCAGCCTTGGAGAGTAGTTTGTTAAAGAGTTAGAAGGGTTAAGGCAGCTTTACTTGGCATCATTCTAGGAAATAGAATCCTAGCATTTTTGCCTTTAGAGTTTCCTTATTGGACAGTGAAATGCAAAACTGAAGGAAGATAAACTGTCAGTTTGCAGTGTTGTTATATGAAAGTGGAGGGTGTTTAATCACTGAAGAGATGAACTGTGTCATCTTTTTTTTTTTTTTTTCCCTCCGTTAAATTCAGGATTGTTCCCTCTGGTATAATCTTCTTTTTTTCCCTCTGTCCAGTTCAGACTTAAATGATACCAGATGTTGGCTGTCCAGCAATATTTTGCTCATTTCTCAGTTGGAAAATTGGCTCTCTATTTTTTCTCATTTCTTTCAAATAAAAAGATTTTTTTTTAATTAACAAATTATTGTTGCCTGCAGCAAACCATGAGTTAATGTCTATTGTATTCTGCACCAGTTATTAAAGAAACATTTGTTAGGTGGCCACTCTGAACAGGACACTACCCCAGACTCCATTTGACCCCAACCTACTAGTATGAAGGTCTCAAGGATTTCCAGAATTAGCAACTTTATATGAACAATAATCATAGGGACTTCCATGGCAGTCCGGTGGTTAAAACTACATGCTTCTACTCTAGGGGGCCTGAGTTCGATCTCTAGTAAGGGAACTAAGATCCTACATGGTGTGCAGTTCAGCCAAAACAAAACAAATAAACAGAAAGCTCAAAACAAAAACCAGTAATCATTTGTATAAAGTGAACATAGGGCTATGCCTGCCAACGCAGGAGGCATAAGAGATGCTGGTTTGATCCCTGGGTCAGGAAGATCCCCTGGAAGAGGGCATGGCAACCTACTCCAGTATTCTTGCCTAGAGAATCCCATGGACAGAGGAGCCTGGCAGGCTACAGTCCATGGGGTCACAAAGAGTTGGACATGACTGAAGCAACTTAGAAGATGGCTGTATCAGTCTGCTTGGGCTGCCATAACGAAGAACCATAGACCAAGTGACTTAAGCAATAGAAACACATATCCCCACAGCCCTGGAGGTTGGGAGTCTGAAATCAAGGTGCTGGCAGGTTAATTTCTCCTAATACCTCTCTCCTTAGCTCTCAGCTGACTGCTTTTACTGTGGCCTCACATGATAATTTTTCTGTGCACACACATCCCTGTTGTGTCTAAATTTTCTCCTCTTATAAGGACACCAGTCAGATTGTATTAAGTTTCATGTAAATGGCCTCATTTTATCTCAGTCACTTCTGTGAAGGCTGTCTCTAAATACAGTCACATTCACTGGTACTGAGATTTAGGACTTCGGCCTGGGACTTTGGAAGGAGTGGACACACTGTAGCCCGTAACGATGGCCATGAATCTGGACAGGAAATGAGGCATTGGATTGCCGGCCAACAGGGATTGGTGACAAGTACGGAGAGACAGAAGGCAATGGCACCCCACTCCAGTACTCTTGCCTGGAAAATCCCATGGACGGAGGAGCCTGGTAGGCTACAGACCATGGGGTCGCTAAGAGTCGGCCATGACTGAGCGACTTCACTTTCACTTTTCACTTTCATGCATTGGAGAAGGAAATGGCAACCCACTCCAGTGTTCTTGCCTGGAGAATCCCAGGGACAGAGGAGCCTAATGGGCTGCTGTCTATGGAGTCGCACAGAGTCGGACACGACTGAAGCAACTTAGCAGCAGCAGCAACACAGAGAGACAGAATCTTCTCCCTGCCCAGCCTGTGTCTTGTAAGCCCCATGATGTAGAAGCAACCCTGAGAGTGCAGACAGAGTGAGATCTTAAACTGAATGAAGAAATACTGAAATGACTAAGCTTGCTTTGAGTTTAAAAAGACTGGTTTCCTACCATCTAAAAAACATAGCCATTAAGTGCAGATAATAGGAAAAAAATTTTAAGTAGCTTTTCTCTGGCGGTATCTGTGACTTGGGATTGCACACACAGCATCCATACTGTCGACATTGTGTGACTGCACCATGAGCCTGGGCTGCAGAGAGCTGAAAGAAGTTCAGGCGCGCTGAAGAGAAGCAGTGTATTGAAAAGTTTCAGAGGTTTCACAGACTTAAGTGGAAGGCTGTCCAGAGCAGAAGAGGAACTCCAAGAACCGGAAATCTCTAGAGACAAGCAGCAGGAAGCAGAGGGAAACAGCTGAACAGGACTAGAAAGTCTGCTAAGAATACCGCGGTGCCTGGCTGCCACTGCTGGGATAAACGACTCCTGGGCATTCTGCTAGTCCTTGCATTGCTGGCTCCAGGAAGAAGTACATGCTCGTTTCCTGTGAGACAAGGAAGAGAAAGGTCTGGCTCCTCAGCTTTGTACTGGAAGACAGTCTCTTGGAATTTTCCTCACTTCTAGGCTGTACACACCAGGCAGGTTAATCATTCAGTAGGAACTAGGGATGACAAAGAGCAGAAGTGGGGAATTCAAAATCTGACATCCCCTTACATTCCTAGCACACAGAAAGCAGCCAGTGTAACAGCCGTTGTTGTTTCTCTAATAATTATTATTGCATATTTTCAATTACAAAATTTCCCTAAGAAAAAGCTACACAGCTAGCAAAGGTAGACTGTGCTTGGTCGTTCAGTCGTGTCTGACTCTTATGACCCCATGGACTGTAGTCCACCAGGCTCCTCTGTCCATGAGACTCTCCAGGCGAGAATACTGAAGTGGGTTGCCATTTCTTCCTTCAGGGGATCTTCCCAATCAAGGGGCTGAACCAGCGTCTCCTGAATTACTGCATTGCAGGTGGATGCGTTACTGGGCCACCGGGGAAGCCCCAACAATTATTATTGCATATGATCAACTCCACAAGTTCCCAAAGAGAAAGGGAAGTTCAGTGTTGCCTAGAATAGTTAGATGGAATTTAATAGAAGGTGTTCCAGGTGAGCAGATCTTGAATGCATAGAATTTGAATAATTAGATGAAATTGGGCATCTGACATATTCCAGGGAGGAGTAGTATGAGCCCAAGCAGGTAGATGGTGGAAGCTTGATGGATGTTGAGTATGAAGATGGTTGCCTGAACTGAATGGGGGCTGCTTCTGGAAAGTTCTGACAGACCAGGTTGAACACTTCCAGAAGGAGCTCCTAGGGAGGCTCCTGTGCTTCCACAGGAGGGGGTTTGATTCACTGGTTCAAAGGAAGCCACTGGAGATTCTCAAGCAGCCATTCCCAGTGGTACAACATCTACCTTGCTTGAATTTTAAGGACAGAAGAGCAGAAGTTGTTCAGGATCTGGGAACCACCATTGTCATCAATTTTCCTTTAAGCTACTGTTAAGCAGTTCCCTGATACCTAGTATTTCTTTTTTCTTTGGAAATTTTGTTAGCATGCTTCATTCTTTGTATTTTTTCTTTCAGTTTCAACAATAACAGCAACAACAAAAACTATCCTATCTGCTACTTATTTCTGTTTATAAAACAATTTGAAAATTTTTTGTTTCATCACAACAAAGAAAATAAGCTTTTTGAATTTTTTTCCTGATGCAAACTTGTTTTTATTTAGAGCCAGGAAATATTTTTGTTCCTAAACAGAAATAAGAAAAGCATGAATAAGGTAGCTGGGACAATATTTGGTATTCTAAGGTTTGCACAAAGTATTGACTTGTGAAACCCAGGTTCAATGTAGGTGTCTTTAAGTGCAAATTTTGTATTTTATCTTTACAATAGGCATTTACTTCCCTGCAGGCCTTACTTTATGGAATACTTTTCAGAGTTTATTTTTCTCTTAAGTCTTTGATCCATTTGACTGAATTTGTTCTATGTGAAGGTCAACACAGATCTATGATTTTTTAAGAAGAGATTTGGATTGAAAACAATGACAAATAACTCTTCAGTTACTACCGTAACTCCTGCCCTCTGCTTCCCATGTTGCCCACCTTTGATCCTACATGATTCCTTAGTAGCATATTGAACTGAGATGCTGGGCAGGCAGTGAAGGGCACCATGGGAACTACTAGGGCATAAGGCCATGGAGAGTGTTGTGAGTGAGTTATGCCTCCAGTGAAGAAAACAGCTGTGTGCCTGCCCCTTTGTGATGCCCCATTGGTTGCTTCTGCCACCAGGAGTTGGGTCTGTTTCTCCAACTCCTTAAGACTCAGCTGGCCTTTTGATTGATTTTGATCAGTAGAGTGTATGAAAGGGCCCTATGGAGGAGACTGAGGTGCCCCCAAACAACAGGCAACAGAGAACTGGAAGCCTCCAGCCCTGTCAAGTCATCTGATCACTACAGCTCCATGAGTGAGCCCCAGTTAGACCAGCAGAAGAAGTGCCCATATTTCCACTGCACAGAATTATAGAGGATGCTAAATCATTGCTGTTTTATGCCACTATCTGGAAAGAACTTTATAACAGGAGCAATACATAATGGATACACCTGCTTACTATTTTGGGGGGGCTTAATACTGAGTTCAGGCTACTTATATATATAATAGCAAATATGAATCACTTTAATTTACTATGTGCCATAGTTAAGAGCTTTTCAAATATAGAGAGGCTATCTCTACAGACAGAAGTGTTTGCTGAGGCCGTCCTACCTATAGAGGGTGATCAAGATCCAGAGTCTCATCCTCAGTTTTGTACATCAAGCCTACAGGACCGACTCATGTTATTCAGTCTATCTGACAACAGATTGACTATCTATTCAGAATTCCGGTTTCTTCCAATTTATATTGCAAGGTGGTTACAATTGTTCCACTCTATTGAGAAAATTCTGAACTCTGCATGGCATGAATGAACTCGGTCTGAATGAAAAGCCAAAATAATCCAAGAGGTAAACAGGATAATTTTGCATGTACGTCAAGGCTGTATATTGTCACCCTGCTTATTTAACTTATATGCAGAGTACATCATGAGAAATGCTGGACTGGAAGAAACACAAGCTGGAATCAAGATTGCTGGGAGAAATATCAATAATCTCAGATATGCAGATGACACCACCCTTATGGCAGAAAGTGAGGAGGAGCTGAAAAGCCTCTTGTTGAAAGTGAAAGAGGAGAGTGGAAAAGTTGGCTTAAAGCTCAACATTCAGAAAACGAAGATCATGGCATCTGGCCCCATCACTTCATGGGAAATAGATGGGGAAACAGTAGAAACAGTGTCAGACTTTGTTTTTTGGGCTCCAAAATCACTGCAGATGGTGACTGCAGCCATGAAATTAAAGATGCTTGCTCCTTGGAAGAAAAGTTATTACAAACCTTGACAGCATATTCAAAAACAGAGACATCACTTTGCCAACAAAGTTCTGTATAGTCAAAACCATGTTTTTTCCAGCAGTCATGTACAGATGTGAGAGTTGGACCTTAATGAAGGCTGAATGTGGAAGAATTGATGCTTTCAACATGTGGTTCTGAAGAAGACATGAGAGTCTCTTGAGAGTCTCTTACAGCAAGGAGATCAAACCAGTCTATCCTAGAGGATATCAACCCTGAATATTCATTGGAAGTTATGACCAACCTAGATAGTATATTCAAAAGCAGAGACATTACTTTGCCGACTAAGGTCCGTCTAGTCAAGGCTATCGTTTTTCCTGTGGTCATGTATGGATGTGAGAGTTGGACTGTGAAGAAGGCTGAGCGCCGAAGAATTGATGCCTTTGAACTATGGTGTTGGAGAAGACTCTTGAGAATCCCTGGGACTGCAAGGAGATCCAACCAGTCCATTCTGAAGGAGATCAACCCTGGGATTTCTTTGGAAGGAATGATGCTAAAACTGAAGCTCCAGTACTTTGGCCACCTTATGCGAAGGGTTGACTCATTGGAAAAGACCCTGATGCTGGGAGGGATTGGGGGCAGGAGGAGAAGGGGACGACAGGATGAGTTGGCTGGATGGCATCACGGACTCAATGGACGTGAGTTTGAGTGAACTCCGGGAGTTGGTGATGGACAGGGAGGCCTTGCGTACTGCGATTCATAGGGTCGCAAAGAGTCGGACACGACTGAGTGACTGAACTGAACTGAACTCCCTCCCTCACACACTATCACCCTCCCATGCTTAGTCACTAGAGTAGCTTGTTCTAAAATGTTCATAAATATTGGATGTTTGGAAAAGTGACAAATGTGATATGAACAAATATGATTGTTTCTGACTAATTATAATATCCCTTTGGCAGCTGAAGAAAAGCTCAGAGATGTAAGTGTGGTTTGTCAACAGTCACATAGCTTGAAAGTGAAATTGCTCAGTTGTGTCCGACTCTTTGCCACCCCATGGACTGTAGCCTATCAGGCTCCACCATCCATGGGATTTTCCAGGCAAGAGTGCTGGAGTGGATTGCCATTTCCTTCTCCAGGGGATCTTCCCTACCCAGGGATCAAACCCAGGAATCTCACATTGCAGGCAGACTCTTTACCATCTGAGCAACCAGGGAAGCCCTTGAAAGTAGCATATGTCAATTCTGAAACTGTATCTGACACTCAGATTCAAACTCCACACACTCCACTGTGCCTTCTGTCTCTCCTGTCCTCTCAGTTCACTGTGAAAGAGTGTTAGTTGCTGAGTCATGGAGGTCAGTCAAAATAGTGCTCATGTACGTGCTCAGTGGCCAGGGAAGTATCAGTTCAGTTCAGTTCAGTCACTCAGTCATTTCTGACTCTTTGCGACGACATGAATCACAGCATGCCAGGCCTCCCTGTCCATCAACAACTCCCGGAGTTCACTCAAAATCACATCCACGAGTAGTGATGCCATCCAGCGATCTCATCCTCTGTCGTCCCCTTCTCCTCCTGACCTCAATCCCTCCCAGCATCAGAGTCTTTTCCAATGAGTCAACTCTTCGCATGAGGTGGCCAAACTACTGGAGCTTCAGTTTTAGCATCATTCCTTCCAAAGAAATCCCAGGGTTGATCTCCTTCAGAATAAATTGGTTGGATCTCCTTGCAGTCCAAGGGACTCTCAAGAGTCTTTTCCAACACCAGAGTTCAAAAGTATCAATTCTTCGGTGCTCAGCCTTCTCCACAGTCCAATTCTCACATCCATACATGATCACAGGAAAAAACATAGCCTTGACTAGACAGAATTTTGTTGGCAAAGTAGTGTCTCTGCTTTTGAATATGCTATCTAGGTTGGCCATAACTTTTCTTCCAAGGAGTAAGTGTCTTTTAATTTCATGGCTGCAGTCACCATCTGCAATAATTTTGGAGCCCCAGAAAATAAAGTCTGACACTGTTTCCACTGTTTCCCCATCTATTTCCCATGAAGTGATGGCACTGGATGCCATGATCTTCATTTTCTGAATGTTGAGCATTAAGCCAAATTTTTTACTCTCCACTTTCACTTTCATCAAGAGGCTTTTTAGTTCCTCTTCACTTTCTGCCATAAGGGTGGTGTCATCTGCATATCTGTAGTTATTGCTATTTCTCCCAGCAATCTTGATTCCAGCCTGTGTTTCTTCCAGTCCAGCGTTTCTCATGATGTACTCTGCATAGAAGTTAAATAAGCAGGGTGACAATATACAGCCTTGACGTACTCCTTTTCCTATTTGGAACCAGTCTGTTGTTTCATGTCCAGTTCTAACTCTTGCTTCCTGACCTGCATAAAACTTTCTCAAGAGGTAGGGCAGGTAGGTGGTCTGGTATTCCCATTTCTTTCAGAATTTTCCACAGTTTATTGTAATCCACACAGTCAAGGCTTTGGCATAGTCAATAAAGCAGTAGATATTTTTCTGGAACTCTCTTCCTTTTTCCATGATCCAGCAATGTTGGCAAATTGATCTCTGGTTCCTCTGCCTTTTCTAAAACCAGGTTGAACATCAGGAAGTTCACGGTTCATGTATTGCTAAAGCCTGGCTTGGAGAATTTTGAGCGTTACTTTACTAGCATATGAGATGAGTGCAATTGTGGGGTAGTGTGAGCATTCTTTGGCATGGCCTTTCTTAGGGATTGGAATGAAAACTGACATTTTCCAGTCCTGTGGCCACTGCTGAGTTTTTCAAATTTACTGGCATATTGAGTGCAGTACTTTCACAGCATCAATTTTAGAATTTGAAATAGCTCCACTGGAATTCCATCATCTCCACTAGCTTTGTTTGTAGTGATGCTTTCTAAGACCCACTTGACTTCACATTCCAGGATATCTGGCTCTAGATGAGTGATCACACCATCATGATTATCTGGGTCGTGAAGATCTTTTTGTACTGTTCTTCTATGTATTCTTGAACATCTTAATATCTTCTGCTTCTGTTAGGTCCATACCATTTCTGTCCTTTATCGAGCTCATCTTTGCATGAAATGTTCCCTTGGTATCTCTAATTTTCCTGAAGAGATCTCTAGTCTTTCCCATTCTGTTCTTTGCCTCTCCTTCTTTGCATTGATCACTGAGGAAGGCTTTCTTATCTCTTCTTGCTATTCTTTGGAACTCTGCATTCAGATGCTTATATCTTTCCTTTTCTCCTTTGCTTTTTGCCTCTCTTCTTTTCACAGCTATTTGCAAGCCCTCTGCAGACAGCCCATTTTGCTTTTTTGCATTTCTTTTCCATGGGGATGCTCTTGGTCTCTGCCTCCTGTACAGTGTCACAAACCTCATTCCATAGTTCATCAGGCACTCTATCTGTCAGATCTAGGCCCTTAAATCTATTTCTCAGTTCCACTGTATAATCATAAGAGATTTGACTTAGGTCATACATGAATGGTCTAGCGGTTTTCTCTATTTTCTTCAATTTCAGTCTGAATTTGGTAATAAGGAGTTCATGATCTGAGCCACAATTAGCTCCTGGTCTTGTTTTTGTTGACTGTACAGAGCTTCTCCATCTTTGGCTGCAAAAATATAATCAATCTGATTTCGGTGTTGACCATCTGGTGATGTCCATGTGTAGAGTCTTCTCTTGTGTTGTTGGAAGAGGGTGTTTGCTATGACCAGTGCATTTTCTTGGCAAAACTCTATTAGTCTTTGGCCTGCTTCATTCCGCATTCCAAGGCCAAATTTGCCTGTTACT
>SJXQ01005697.1:0-52275 GCA_006408695.1 Aepyceros melampus
ACAGGGAGGCCTGGCGTCCTGCGATTCATGGGGTCACAAAGAGTCGGACACGACTGCGCGACTGAACTGAACTGAACTGGGTTCAGTCCTTGGGTTGGGAAGATCCCCTGGAGAAGGGAATGACTACCCACTCTAGTATCCTTGCCTAAAAAATGCCAAGGACAGAGGAGACTGGCAAGCTATAGACCATGAGGTCCCACAGAGTCAGACACAACTGAGAGACTATGTTTCACTTTTCACTTCAACCTCATCTATGGGAAAAAAGAAGAAAGGCAGTGAGAGAAGGCTTTTTAGGAACATACTTGTAACATCAAAAGCATTTCCAAAGACAAAAATCTTTGCTGAAAACACTGATACCAGAGGAAAACATTTTGTTATTCATTAAACTATATGTTCTCTAAGGTTTCTTTTAAATTAGAAAGTTTATATGATTTTATACCCTTTCAGAAAATGAGATTTTTCTTGGATCTTCTTTTTCTTGTGCAGATCTTTGATTTTAGTTCAGGTCCAAATTATTCCCTGTCTGAATTTTTGCAACAGCCTTCTAGCGTGTCTTCTAACTAGATTTGTTCTCCTTTAGAGAGTCCTGTGTGTATCCTCTCCAGACTAAACTACTAAAGCAGAGTGCTTTTCCCACAGTCGTTTCTATTTTGTCACACCAACGTTATATTTTGTTACTGGAACACTCTCCCATGATGTTGCTCATTTTTCTCCCATGACTTGGAAATGAAATCCCACTCATAAGTAAGCCCCATGTTTCAGATAAGCACGCCAAAGCACACAATCATCATTTCTTTTTCAGAACAAGTAGTGCAGCTGTTTTAAGCATGTCTCACTTTCAGTTCAGTTCATTTCAGTTCAGTCGCTCGGTCGTGTCCGACTCTTTGTGACCCCATGAATCACAGCACGCCAGGCCTCCCTGTCCATCACCAACTCCCGGAGTTCACTCAGAGTCTGTGATGCCATCCAGCCATCTCTTCCTCGGTCGTCCCCTTCTCCTCCTGCCCCCTATCCTTCCCAGCATCAGGGTCTTTTCCAATGAGTCAACTCTTTGCATGAGGTGGCCAAAGTACCGGAGCTTCAGCTTTAGCATCATTCCTTCCAAAGAAATCCCAGGGTTGATCACCTTCAGAATGGACTGGTTGGATCTCCTTGTAGTCCAAGGGACTCTCAAGAGTCTTCTCCAACACCACAGTTCAAAAGCATCAATTCTTCGGTTCTCTGCCTTCTTCACAATCCAACTCTCACATCCATATATGACCACAGGAAAAACCATTGCCTTGACTAGACGGACCTTAGTCGGCAAAGTAATATCTCTGCTTTTGAATATACTATCTAGGTTGGTCATAACTTTTCTTCCAAGGAGTAAGCGTCTTTTAATTTCATGGCTGCAGTCACCATCTGCAGTGATTTTGGAGCCCAAAAAAATAAAGTCTGACACTGTTTCTACTGTTTCCCCATCTATTTCCCATGAAGTGATGGGGCCAGATGCCATGATCTTCGTTTTCTGAATGTTGAGCTTTAAGCCAACTTTTTCACTCTCCTCTTTCACTTTCAACAAGAGGCTTTTTAGCTCCTCCTCACTTTCTGCCATAAGGGTGGTGTCATCTGCATATCTGAGGTTATTGATATTTCTCCCAGCAATCTTGATTCCAGCTTGTGTTTCTTCCAGTCCAGCATTTCTCATGATGTACTCTGCATATAAGTTAAATAAGCAGGGTGACAATATACAGCCTTGACGTACTCCTTTTCCTATTTGGAACCAGTCTGTTGTTCCATGTCCAGTTCTAACTGTTGCTTCCTGACCTGCATACAGATTTCTCAAGAGGCAGGTCAGGTGGTCTGGTATTCCCATCTCTTTCAGAATTTTCCACAGTTTACTGTGATCCACACAGTCAAAGGCTTTGGCATAGTCAATAAAGCAGAAATAGATGTTTTTCTGGAACTCTCTTGCTTTTTCCATGATCCAGCGGATGTTGGCAATTTGATCTCTGGTTCCTCTGCCTTTTCTAAAACCAGCTTGAACATCAGGGAGTTCACGGTTCACGTATTGCTGAAGTCTGGCTTGGAGAATTTTGAGCGTTACTTTACTAGCATGTGAGATGCGTGCAATTGTGCAGTAGTTTGAGCATTCTTTGGCATTGCCTTTCTTTGGGATTATAGGACTTCCCTGTGGCTCAGACGGTAAAGCGTCTGTCTACGATGCAGGAGACCCGGGTTTGATCCCTGGATTGGGAAGATCCCCTGGAGAAGGAAATGGCAATCCACTCCAGTACTCTTGCCTGGAAAATCCCATGGACAGAGGAGCCTGGTAGGCTACAGTCAATGGGGTCGCAAAGAGTCGGACGCGACTGAGCGACTTCACGTTCACGTTCTTTGGGATTGGAATGAAAACTGACCTTTTCCAGTCCTGTGGCCACTGCTGAGTTTTCCAGATTTGCTGGCATATTGAGTGCAGCACTTTCACAACATCATCTTTCAGGATTTGAAACAGCTCAACTGGAATTCCATCACCTCCACTAGCTTTGTTCATAGTGATGCTTTCTAAGGCCCACTTGACTTCACATTCCAAGATGTCTGGCTCTAGATTAGTGATCACATCATCATCATTATCTGGGTCGTGAAGATCTTTTTTGTACAGTTCTTCTGTGTATTCTTGACACCTCTTCTTAATATCTTCTGCTTCTGTCTCACTTTAGCATTCATTTATTCTCTAATTGGCTCATATTTTATAAGTCTGTCCTTTGAGCCACAATGGCCAAAAAAATTTCTGTTTCTTCTCTCCAGCATTTTGCTCAAGACCACAGTTCTTCATAAATTCTTACTGTGTGTGCTCAGTCACATTCAACTCTCTTTGACTCCATGCATGGTAGCCCACCAGGCTCCTCTGTCCATGGAATTCTCCAGGCAAGAAAGCTGGAACTTGTTGTCATGCCCTTTTCCAGGGGATCTTCCTGACCCAGGGATCAAACCTACATCTCTTATGTCTCCTGCATTGGCAGGCAAGTTCTTTACCACTAGTGTCACCTGAGAGGCACTACCTGAAAAACATCTCTTCTTACAAAACTGGCCATAGTAAAACTATTAGTAAAGTTGGATGGCAGGAGTATAATTGAAGAGTAAAAAAAGGTAAAAACTGTGATATTTGCATGGCAACATGCCCTATTCTATCAGTCATCTCCTCTGTCCATGGAATTCTCCAGGCAAGAAAGCTGGAACTTGTTGTCATGCCCTTTTCCAGGGGATCTTCCTGACCCAGGGATCAAACCTACATCTCTTATGTCTCCTGCATTGGCAGGCAAGTTCTTTACCACTAGTGTCACCTGAGAGGCACTACCTGAAAAACATCTCTTCTTACAAAACTGGCCATAGTAAAACTATTAGTAAAGTTGGATGGCAGGAGTATAATTGAAGAGTAAAAAAAGGTAAAAACTGTGATATTTGCATGGCAACATGCCCTATTCTATCAGTCAGTTCAGTTCAGTTGCTCAGTCCGGTCCAACTCTTTGTGACCCCATGGACTGCAGCACACCAGGCTTCCCTGTCCATCATCAACTCCCGGAGCTTACTCAAACTCATGTCCATTGAGTCAGTGATGCCATCCAGCCATCTCATCCTCTGTCATCCCCTTCTCCTCCCACCTTCAGTCTTTCCCAGCATCAGGGTCTTTCCAGTGAGTCAGTTCTCTGCATCAGGTGGCCAAAGTATTGGAGTTTCAGCTTCAGCATCTCCTTCCAATGAATATTCAGGACTGATTTCCTTTAGGATGGACTGGCTGGATCTCCTTGCTGTCCAAGGGACTCTCAAGAGTTTTCTCCAACACCACACTTCAAAAGCATCAATTCTTCAGCACTGTGCTTTCTTTATAGTCCAACTCTCACACCCATACATGACTACTGGAAAAACCATGGCTTGGACTAGATGGACCTTTGTTAGCAAAGTAGTGTCTCTGCTTTTTAATATGCTGTTGAGGTTGGTCATAAGTTTTCTTCCAAGGAGTAAGTGTCTTTTAGTTTCATAGCTGCAATCACCATCCACAGTGATATTGGAGCCCCCCAAAATAAAGTCTCTCATTGTTTCCCCACTATTTACCATGAAGTGATGGGACCAGATGCTGTGATCTTAGTTTTCTGAATGTTGAGTTTTAAGCCAGCTTTTTCACTCTCCTCTTTCACTTTCATCAAGAGACTCTTTAGTTTTTCTTTGTTTTCTGCTATAAGTGTGGTGTCATCTGCATATCTGAGGTTATTGATATTTCTCCTGGCATTCTTGATTCTAGCTTGGGTTACATCCAGCCCAACATTTCTCATGATGTACTCTGCACATAAGTTAAATAAGTAGGGTGACAATATACAGCTTTGACATACTCCTTTCCCAATATGGAACCAGTCTTTTGTTCGATGTCCAGTTTTAACTGCTGCTTCTTGACCTGCATAGAGATTTCTCAAGAGGGAGGTCAGGTGGTCTGGTATTCCCATCTCCTGAAGAATTTTCCACACACTGTTGTGATCCAAACAGTCAAAGGCTTTGGCATAGTCAATAAAGCAGAAATATATGTTTTTCTGGAACTCTTTCAGTTTTTCGATGATCCAATGGAATGTTGGCAGTTTGATGTCTGGTTCCTCTGCCTTTTCTAAATCCAGCTTGAACATCTGGAAGTTCACTTTCATGTACAGTTGAAGCCTGGCTTGGAGAATTTTCAGCATTACTTTGCTAGTGTGTGTGATGAGTGCAATTGTGCAGTAGTTTGAACATTCTTTGGCATTGCCTTTCTTTGGGATTAGAATGAAAACTGACCTTTTCTAGTCCTGTGGCCACTGCTGAGTTCTCCAAGTTTGCTGGCAAATTGAGTGCTGCACTTTCATAGCATCATCTTTTAGGATTTGAAATAGCTCAGCTGGAATTCCATCACCTCCACTAGCTTTGTTTGTAGTGATGCTTCCTAAGGCCCATTTGACTTCACATTCCAGGATGTCTGGCTCTAGGTGAGTGATCACACCATCGTGATTATCTGGGTCATGAAGATCTTTTTTTGTGTAGTTCTTTGTACCCCTGCCACCTCTTCTGTTAGGTTCATACGATTTCTGTCCTTTATTGTGCCCATGTTGGATGAAATATTCCTTTATTATCTCTAGTTTTCTTGAAGAAATCTCTAGTCTTTCCCATTCTAGTGTTTTCTCTATTTCTGTGCCTTGGCGACTAAAGTCAGCTTTCTTATCTCCCCTTTCTTCTTTGAAACTGCATTCAGATGGGTATATCTTTTCTTTTACCCTTTGCCTTTAGCTTCTCTCTTTTCACAGCTATTTGGAAGGCTTCCTCAGACAACCATTTGCCTTTTTGCATTTATTTTTCTTGGGGATGGTCTTGATCATGGCCCCCTGTGGAATGTCACGAACCTCCATACATAGTTCTTCAGGCACTCTGTCTATCAGATATAATCCCTTGAATCCATTTGTAACTTGCACTGTATAACTGCATGGGATTTGATTTAGGTCATACCTGAATCATCTAATGGTTTTCCCTACTTTCCTCAATTTGAGTCTGAATTTGGCAATGAGGAGTTCATGATCTGAGCCACAGCCAGCTCCTGGTCTTGTTTTTGCTGACTGTATAGAGCTTCTCCATCTTTGGCTGCAAAGAATATAATCAATAGCAGCAGTGGCTGCATGGCACAGGAGCGACTTTGAAGAGACACCCCATATCCAAGGGCAAAGGAGAAGCCCCAGAAAGACAGTAGGAGGGCAAAATTGCATTTAGAATCAAGTCCCATATCCACTAGAGAAGCTCAGAGGGCTCAAACAAACCTTGTGTGCACCAGGACCCAGAGACCCCACACAGACTGAGACAGAACTATTTCTGAGTATCTCCTGTGGAAGTACAACTCAGCAGTGGACAGCTGCAAGGGCAGGGGCTCTGGGTGCAGCAGACCTGGGAAAGACATAAGCCCTCTTGAAAGAGCTCACCATTAACCCCACCATAGAGCCACCAGAACTTACACAGGACTGGGGAAACAGACTCTTGGAGGGCACAAATAAAACCTTATGCACACCAGGACCCAGGAGAAAGGAGCAGTGACCCCACAAAAGACTGGCCCAGACTTGCCCAGGAGTGTCCAGGAGTCTCTGGCAGGGCACGGGTCAGCAGTGGCCTGCTGCAGGATTGGGGGCACTGAGTGCAGCAGTGTGTGCATGGGACCTTTTGAAGGAGGTTGCCATTATCTTCATTACCTCCACCATAGTTTAGCATCAAGTCAAATAACAGGGAGGGAACACAGCCCTGTCCATCAACAGAAAATTGGATTACAGATTTACTCAGCATGGCCCCACCCATCAGAACAAGACCCAGTTTTTCCTTCAATCTCTCCCATAAGGAAGCTTCCATAAGCCTCTTATCCTTCTCCACTAGAGGGCAGACAGAATGAAAACCACAACCATAGAAAACTAACCAATCTGATCACTTGGACCACAGTCTTGTCTAACTTAATGAAACTATGAGCCATTCCATGTAGGGCCACCCAGGACAGATAGGACATGATGGAGAGTTCTGACAAAACATGGTCCACTGTTGAAGGGAATGGCAAACCATCCTATCAAGGATGACACAAAAAGTTAGAGGAAATGTTGTTTGACTTCTGCTTTCTAATATATCCTAAGTTCCCTATTTCAATGGACAAAGTAGCAGAGTTCAAGCCCCCACATCACTGAGGTTTGGGCAAAAGACTGCCCTATCTAGTTTGTGGCTACAGTGCCAATAAGCTGAGTGAGAGTAGATGGCAGGATCCCTGGGTCAGGAAGATTCCCTGGAGAAGGGCATGGCAACCCACTCCAGTATTCTTGCTCGGAGAACCTCACGGACAGAGGAGGCTAGTGGGCTACAGTCCATAAGGTCACAAAGAAACAAGCACAACTGAAGCAATTTAACACACATGCACAGTGTAACATTTATTTTAAGATCTAATAGAATTTTTATTTGCAAAGAATCTTATGAAATGCCAGGTGGAAACAGAATCATTTCCTTCTCATTAGATGGGCTTCTTAAAAAAAATAAAATCTCTAGCTAGCTAGCTATCATCCATCCATTCATCCATCAAAACAGCCTCAGCCCACTAAGCTATGATACAATTGAAACATTACCTGTGCACATCTTTCAAAAAGGAGAAAGAAAAAGAAGCAGAGAGACACTAGAACAAATCAAAGTGACAAGTGGATCCAAGCCATAGTGAAAATATCTGTGTGATTCAGGACGGACCAGTGTAAGAGTCCCCTCATCCTAGGTAAACAGGATGAGTGCCCTGTGTTGAGGGTGCCAGCTTTGCTGCCTCAAGGGTGCCCCCTGCTGGCTGTTACTCAGGGGTTCCCACACAGCACTACTTTTGTATGAATCCCCACATCCTCACAGTAACAGCTAGAATCCTTTATCTGAGAGAATGAGAAAATGGTGACGTATTAGCACATGCATGCGTGCATACTCAGTCGCTTCAGTCATGTTTGACTCTCTGTGACTTGATGGACTGTATAGCCCACCAGGCTCCTCTGTCCACGGGATTCTCCAGGCAAGAATACTGAAGTGGGTTGTCATGCCCTCCTCCAGGAGATCTTCCTGACCCAGGGATTGAACCCATGTCTCATGTCTCCTGCATTGGCAGGAGGATTCTTTACCTCTAGTGCTACCTGGGAAGCCCATATTAGCACATATCTACACCTAATTTCTGTTAAGCTTCCAAGCAGGGAGTGGAAGTGGGAAATAAGGAGCTATGTGATACAGAGGAATTCTAATATCCTTGTCCAGTTGCGAGAGTCAGGTGCTATGGCTGAAAATACCCTACTATTCTGAGCCAAATATGTTTCCATAATTCCTTGGCCTGGCACACAAGGTTACTTAAAAACCAGATGAAACCTGACTTTTCTGCCTTCTCTCTTTTTTCTCCTCCTACACTAACTTTTTACAGCAACCAAACAAACTTTGATTCTTTAAACTTTCTTTCCTTCTCAGAGGCACCCTCTCTCCTCTTTTATGCCTGTCTACTTGGCCTTCTTTAGAATGTCCCCAGATGGCCCTGATGAGCATGAAAGTTTGCAAACTACTGGCCTACTCAAGGCCCAAATCAAGTTTGACTTCATCCATGACCTCTGCCCAGGCTACTCTGGGATCCTGGCACATCTCCTCCCTCTACCATCCCCTCAGCTACAGTTTATGTCAGTACTTGGCACATAATCATTGATTGCCTCATGTCATTTCATCTTATGATCTCCTTTCATTCTTACTTAGCACCTTCACTGTTCTTTCCCTTTCTTAAATGTCTGTGTGTCTTAATCCCCCAATTAGAGGTGAAAACAATGAGAGTTGAATCCCACTGTGTTTTCCTTTTAGTTAGGGATCAAGAAATATGTTAACTGCCTGAGAAAGGTCAGAGACACTGAAGCAAAGCCAAACCATTATTTAACCACACAGCCAAAGACAAGCTTTGCAGGGGAGCTGCATACCCCACAGTGCCCTGTGGTTCAGCTCTCTGGGTCCAAGCCCTCCTGCCAAGTTGCATACAAACCAGAGTTTAGGCAATTCAGCACAGTTTCTCAATCAGTCTTAGTTCTGATGAGGCAAGAATCTGCATTAGGTAAACTTAGGTGTCACTTTTTGAATAATGTGTCTTAATGTTCGGAGTATCAAACCTTATAGAAACATTGCAACAACCTGAAAGAGTTCAAGTAATCTATAAAAGTCGCTAAGATCCAAGACTCAAACTGTGTTGAAAGAAAGACAACTTGGTCCAATTCTGTACAAGGGTGAGGACCACTAGATCCTTTAGTGATCCACTTCCAGGTTTTGGGAAACAAGTGAGACAAACAGGTGGTGTGGGACTGTTCTCATTGGGTAAAAATGTGCTTTCATGAAACATGCTTCCCAGTGATGCCTCCCAATATAAACTTTAAGGAAGCACTATCATTTATACTACTGCATCTTTATTAGGCTTCTACTTTCAGGATGTGCTATCATTAAGACACCATCCTTGGCTCTAATCAAAGCAAAGGGAATTTATTTTTTTAAATAAGCTTTTTATAATGGACATTTGGTAACCACAAGTCAGTAAAACAGAATACAGGTTTCTTTTTAAGACAAATCAAAATAAGAATCAGGAAGTTCTAGACCTCTAAGTCTCTGTTTGTAACCTCCTTTAGCATTCAGCTATGGCATAGTGCTCTTTCCTAGAGACTAAGACTTATGAGAATACCATGGGTCTCTGAGGCCCTTCAAGACCTAAGGATGCTTTGTGTTCTGCCTTCTATATGAGATCCTTTGTGTTTGACCAGTATCATTATTTCATTCAGATTTAAAGAATCATATGGGGCTTCTTCATTTCATTGATCCTCCTTTTTTCAGAACCTTCCCCGTACCTTTTGGTATCACTTAGCTATTCTTTCTCTATATACTTACCAAAATAGTAAGAGTTTAAAATATGGTATACATTTTGGTATCTACATTTCATTCATCTTTTTTACCCTCGTCCAGTCATTCAATAAACACTATCAAACCTTGTAGAAACATTGCAACAACCTGAAAGAGTTCAAGTAAGCCATACAAGCTGCTCAGATCCAAGGTTCAAAATATGTTGAAAGAAAAACATCTTGGTCCAATTATGCATAAGGATGAGGACTTCTACAAAGTGAAAATTTATTCCTTTCAGATCAGCAAAATAACTAGGGTAAAAAAAAGGCAAAAATCAGAGCAGAAATGAAAAAGAAACGAAGGAGACTATAGCAAAAATCAATAAGACTAAAAGCTGGTTCTTTGAGAAAATAAATAAAATAAACAAGGCATTAGCCAGACTCATCAAGAAAAAAAGGGAAATCAAATCATTTAAATTATAAATGAAAATGGAGAAATCACAACAGACAACACAGAAAAACAAAAGATCACAAGAGACTGCTATGAGCAATAAAATGCCAATAAAATGGGCAACCTGGAAGAAATAGACAAATCCTTAGAAAACTATAACCTTCCAAAACTGAACCAGGAAGAAATAGAAAATCTTAACAGTGCTTAATATCACAAGCATGGAAATCAAAACTGAAAAAAAAAAAAAATCTCCCAATAAACAAAAGCCTAGGACTAGACGGCTTCACAGGTAAATTCTACCAAAAATTTAGAGAAGAGCTAACACCTATCCTATTCAAACTCTTTCAGAAAATTTCAGAGGAAGGTAAACTCCCAAACTCATTTGTGAGGCCACCAGCACCCTAATACCAAAACCAGAAAAAGATGCCACAAAAAAAGAAAACTACAGGCCAATATCACTGACAAATATAAATGCAAAAAATACTCAACAAAATTCTAGCAAACAGAATCCAACAACATATTAAAAAGATCATATATCATGACCAAGTGGGTTTTATCCCAGAGATGCAAGCATTCTTCAATATTTGCAAATCAATCAATGTGGTGCACCATATTAACAAATTGAAAGATAAAAACCATAAGATTATCTCAATAGATGCAGAGAAAGCCTTTGAGAAAATTCAACACCCAATTACAATCAAAACTGTCCAGAAAGCAGGCATAGATGGAACATACCTCAATGTAATCAAAACCATATATGATAAACCCATTGCAAACATTATTCTCAATGGCAAAAAATTAAAAGCATTTCTTTTAAAATTAGGAACAAGACAAGAGTGCCCACTTTCACCATTAGTCAACATAGTTTTGGTAGTCCTAGTCACAGCAATAAGAGAAGAAAAATAAATAAAAGGAATTCAGACTGGAAAAGAAGAAGTAAAACTCTCATGGTTTGCAGATGAGATGATCCTCTATATAGAAAACCCTAAAGGTGTCACCAGAAAAATCACTAGAGCTAATCAACAAATATAGTACATTTGTAGGATATGAAATTGATATACAGAAATCCTTTGAATTCCTATGAAATGAAACTAACAATGAAAAAAAGAAAGAGAAATTAAGGAAACAATCTCATTCACCATTGAAAAGAATAAAATACTTAGAAATAAATTTACCTAAAGAAACAAAAGACCTATATATAGAAAACTATAAAACACTGATGAATGAAATCAAAGATGGCACAAATAGATGGAGAAATATACCATGTTCATGGATCCGAAGAATCAATATAGTGAAAATGAGTATGCTACCCAAAGCAATCTATAGATTCAGTGCAATCCCTATTAAGCTACCAAAGGTATTTTTCTCAGAACTAGAATAATTACACAATGTGCATGGGAAGAAAAAAAACTTGAATAGGCAAAGCAATTTTGAGAAAGAAGAATGGAAATGGAGGAATCAACCTTCCTGACTTCAAACTATACTGTAAAGCTACAGTCATCAAGACAGTATGGTACTGGCACAAAGACAGAAATATAGATCAGTGGAACAAAACTGAAAGCCCAGACATAAATCCACGCACCTATGGACACCTTATCTTTGACAAAGGAGGCAAGAATATACCATGGAGAAAAGACTATCTCTTTAACAAATGGTGCTAGGAAAACTGATCAACACCTATAAAAGAATGAAACTAGAACACTTTCTAACACCATACATAAAAATAAACTCAAAATGGATTAAAGGTCTAAATATAAGACCAGAAACTATAAAACTCCTAGAGGAGAACATAGGCATAATACTTTCTGACATAAATCACAGCAAGATCCTATATGACCCACCTCAGAGAGTAATTGAAATAAAACCAGAAAACAAATAGGACCTAATTAAACTTAAAAGCATTTGAACAATGAAGGAAACTATAAGCAAAGTGAAAAGGCAGCCTTCAGAATGGCAAAAAATAATAGCAAATTAAACAACTGACAAAGAATCAATCTCCAAAATACACAAGCAGCTCATGCAGCTCAATACCAGGAAAACAAACAACCCAATTCAAAAAGTGGGCCAAAGAACTAAACAGACATTTCTCCAAAGAAGACATACAGATGGCTAATAAACACATGAAAAGATGCTCAACATCACTCCTTCTTAGAGAAATCCAAATCAAAACCACGATGAGGTACCATCTCACATCTGTCAGAATGGCTGCTATCAAAAAGGCCTACAAACAATAATTGCTGGAGAAGGTGTAGAGAAAAGGAACCCTCTTACACCATTGGTGAAATACAAACTGGTATAGCCACTATGGAGAACAGTGTGGAGATTCCTTAAGAAACCTGAAATAGAAGTCGATGAGGTACCATCTCACATCTGTCAGAATGGCTGCTATCAAAAAGGCCTACAAACAATAATTGCTGGAGAAGGTGTAGAGAAAAGGAACCCTCTTACACCATTGGTGAAATACAAACTGGTATAGCCACTATGGAGACCAGTGTGGAGATTCCTTAAGAAACCTGAAATAGAAGTGCCATATGACCCAGCAATCCCACTGCTGGGCATACACACCAAAGAAACCAGAATTGAAAGAGACACATGTACCCCAATGTTCACTGTTTACATTAGCTAGGACATGGAAGCAACCCAGATGTCCATTGGCAGACAAGTGGATAAGGAAGTTGTGGCACATATACACAATGGAATGTTACTCAGCTATAAAAAAATAACACATTTAAATCAGTTCTAATGAGGTGGATGAAACTGGAGCCTATTATACAGAGTGAAGTAAGTCAGAAAGAGAAACACCAATATAGTATATTAAGACATATATATGGAATTTAGAAAGACAATAAAGACAATGCTATATGCAAGGCAGCAAAAGAGAAATTAAAGACTTTTGGACTAAGTGGGAAAAGTCAAGGGTAGGATGATATAAGAGAATAGCACTGAAACATGTATATTACCATATGTAAAATAGATGATGAGTGCAAGTTCAATGCATGAAACAGATCATTCAAAGCCAGTGCTCTGGGACCACCAAGAGGGATGGGGTGGGGAGGGAGGGAGGAGAGAGATTCAGGATGGGGGGGACACATGTGCACCTTTGGCTGATTCATGTCGATGTATGGCAAAACTACCACAGTATTATAAAGTAATTATCTGCCAGTTAAAATATATAGATTAATTAACACACACACCCCCAAAAAAGGGCAAAGATTTGTATAGCACATCAGTGCATTGAACGTTACCAGGCCTGTTCTGTGCTGAGAACAGAGAAAATAAAATTTTGTTCCAATTTTACAGATCTCTCTCCACTACCCTTGAAATCTGTGTAATGATATGATTCAGGTCTAGGAGAGGACACAGGACCAACATTTCCTGAAGGTAGTAAAATGCATAAACTTTTACTACCCAATCCTGGGTACCCATATTTATAATTAATATAATATTATAAAGGAGTCATTGGTATGATTCTGTCAAGAAAAAAAAGAGATGTGCAAGTTCAATGCATGAAACAGATCATTCAAAGCCAGTGCTCTGGGACCACCAAGAGGGATGGGGTGGGGAGGGAGGGAGGAGAGAGATTCAGGATGGGGGGGACACATGTGCACCTTTGGCTGATTCATGTCGATGTATGGCAAAACTACCACAGTATTATAAAGTAATTATCTGCCAGTTAAAATATATAGATTAATTAACACACACACCCCCAAAAAAGGGCAAAGATTTGTATAGCACATCAGTGCATTGAACGTTACCAGGCCTGTTCTGTGCTGAGAACAGAGAAAATAAAATTTTGTTCCAATTTTACAGATCTCTCTCCACTACCCTTGAAATCTGTGTAATGATATAATGATTCAGGTCTAGGAGAGGACACAGGACCAACATTTCCTGAAGGTAGTAAAATGCATAAACTTTTACTACCCAATCCTGGGTACCCATATTTATAATTAATATAATATTATAAAGGAGTCATTGGTATGATTCTGTCAAGAAAAAAAAGAGAAACTTTGTAAAAGCCCACAGCAGCTATGTAGCTACACAAGCTCACCCCAGGACCATTGCACAGACTGTTCCTTCCATGGAGCACACAGTTCACAAAGCTGGTTCCTGTCTTACCCTTCAGGTGTCAGATTAAATGCCACATGCCCAGAGAAGCCCTCCTGAACACCCCAGGTAATAGTAATGAGTATGTTTCCTTCTCTTGGATTCGTGTAAATTTCCTTCACAAAACTTATGATACTTTTCAGCTGTTTCAGTTTGTATACACTTTGTCAGACATTCCATTAGAATACCAGGTCTTCACTGTCTCTCCAGAGCCAACATGGTCCTAGCTTAGAGGAGACACTTAGGAAAAAAAGAGAGAGAAAAGCAAAAGACCTAGTTTTTATATGAAGAACAAATTCATTTTTTTTTTATAACAGATGTTTCCCATTTGCTTCTATGCCCAAGAAACAGGTTGCTGTGAGCTGACAGCACTGTTTGTCAAATCACTGATTACAAAATTAAGCTGGGCCTTGCTACTCTAGATCCTATTAAAAGATTATATTTTACCTCTGATTTATTTTCTAACTCAAAGTCTTCTGAAATTTGTAAGGTGCTGATGTGATCAAGACTCCATCCAGTTATAACCTTTATTCCTGCATTGACACAGTTTTCATGAAGGTTAAAAATAGATATATTGTGGAAACTGCAATGACTTTAGTAATCTCAGAGATGGGTGGTCATATAAACCTAATGCAATTGCCATAACTTAGAGATTGTCATGGGGCCCAAGGGTTAAGTCTGCAGACACTTCCCACAAAAGGAGCTTCCATTCACACTAGGAGCTTCGCTCTTGGGTGATATCCTCATGGCAACCCAAAAACCAAGGAAACTTCCTGCCTAGGTAATAATTATTTGCAAAAGAGGATAGATGTACAGCATAAATTACTTTCCTGAAAAAATGACAAAGGTGAAACAATTGTAAAAGAGTAACTATACTTCCATTTATTTTTCTGTGGTTCAAATAGGAGATTTCTCCTCTTTCTCGGAGCTGCCTAGGAAGTGGTAGCCATCTCCTGCTTGGCGTCATTGCCGCTCTCAGACCCCTCCTGAAGCCCTAAATCAGGGTCAAAAAGAGGACCAAGGAGTTCATCCAGCACCAGTCAGACCGATATATCAAAATGAAACAGAACCAGCAGAAACCCAGAGGCACTGAAACATGGTGGGCAGGAGATTCAAGGGCCAAAGATCTTGATGTCCAACATGGTTAGAGGAGCAACAGGAAAACAAAGTGCTTGTGGCCCAGTGGCTTCCAGAAGTTCCTGGTCCACAACCTCAAGGAGCTTAAAGTACTGCTAATGTGTAACATCTTCTGGTGCTGGGACTGCTCACATCTCCTCCAAGAACTCCAAAGCCATTGTGGAAAGAGCAGCCCTACTGGCCATCAGAGTCAGCAATCCCAATGCCAAGCTTCACAGCAAAGAAAATGAAGAGAGGGCTACTGTGCAATTTTATGTTAATAACACCATAAAACTTGGCAAAAAAAAAAAAAAAAAAGGTGATTCCTGGCTTGTCAGAATAGAATGTCATACAAACCAAAGGCCACAGCTTTAGACCAAACTTCAGCAACATTAAATTTTGTTAGTATTTCTCTTCTTTGTAGAGTACTAAATATCACATATCAGTTCTTTCTTCAAAAGTCATCTTTGAAATCAATTACAGAGTCATTCATACTATCTGTCCCCATGAATTCTCAGGGTCTAATGTATAATTTAACCAAAAGAGCATCCACTTTCTGGAAAAATATTACTGAGATTTCTTTCTTTTATGCTTTTCAGGTTTTCCATGAAGATTTATCTAGAATGGATTTGAGATCAATGTTTCACTAGAAGGTTATGGATAGCTCATGTCAGAACTTGGTTTTTGATTGTAAGAAAATAAATGAGGGCTTTCCTCATAGTTCAGTTCCTAAAGAATCCGCCGGCAATGCAGGAGACCCCGGTTAGATTCCTGGGTTGGGCAGATCCGCTGGAGAGGGATAGGCTACCCACTCCAGTATTCTTGGGCTTCCCTTGTGGCTCAGCTAGAAGCTGCCTGCAATGCAGGAGACCTGGGTTCAATCCCTGGGTTGGGAAGATCCCCTGGAGAAGGGAAAGGCTACCCACTCCAGTATTCTAGCGTGGAGAATTCCATGGGCGGTCCGTGTGGTCGTAAAAAGAGTCAGACACGACTGAATGACTTTCACTTTCAAAATAAATGAAGTTCTCAAGAGTATTGACCACCAATATATTTATCAGCTAAACAAATAAATGTTCATTTGAGAATACAAATAGCTCCCTGAATGGTCTCAAATCATGGTGTGCACCAAAGTGTCCTTATCATCTGTGTGCACCAAAATGCCCACCCATCTTTTACTTGGAGAAAATAAACTGTAACCATGAGATGATTTTCAGAAGGCATCAAATATAGACTTTGGACCAGGTAAACCTGAGTTTGCAGTGTGATTCTGAGTTTGTAGTACTTCCTTGGGGGAGACCCTAGGCTCTTTGCAGTTTCCATTTTTCATATAGAAACTGATGACCTCATTCATACACACAGCTTCAATCACCACCTATATGGTCTTAAATCATTATATTATCTACAACCAGACTTCTCTGCCAAGCACAGACTCATCTCTCATTGGGTTTTACACAGTTCACCTCCAATGGTTCAATGGCACCAAAAACACAACAGATTAAAGAGATGAATTGATTCTCAATCCTGATTAACAGCACCATCACCACTTCATACCAGTACCACCAGAATGTGAGAATTATCTCTATGTCACTTACTCCCCACAAAACATCAATCTATGAATCCTGGAGATTTTGCCTCAATTAACCTCTTTCATGTATGTCCCTGCTACATTCTCAGTGCAGCTGTTTGGGACCTTAGTGTGTGCTGTGCTTACTCAGTCATGTCTGACTAATTTTGTGACCCCATGTACTGTTAGCTCACCAGGCTCCTCTGTCCATGAGATTTCCCAGGCAAGAATACTGGAGTGGGATGCCATTTCCTTCTCTAGGGTATTTTCCTCACCCAGGGATCAAACCTGTATCTCCTGCATTGACAGGTGGATTCTTTAACACCAAGCCACCAGGGAAGCCCAATTTGAATTTAGCTAACAACTAAAGATGTTGAGAATTATTCATGTGTTTATTGGTTCTATGGATTGTACCCTGCCAGGCTCCTCTTTCCATGGGATTCTCCAGGCAAGAATACTGGAGTGGTTTGCCCTCCTCCAGGGGATCTTCCCAACCCAGGGATTGAATCCATGTTTCCTGCAGGTGGATTCTTTACCACTGAGCCATCTGTAAAGCCCCTTGGAACCTCAATGGTCCCCTCCAATTCCCTGTCACCTTTTCTGTTAATCTGGGACATTGTGCCTCTACCTAGCTTCCTACCAGGTCACTCTCATTGAAGCTTCTTCAGTTTTTATATCCTGTTAATCTGATTCACAATGAAATTTGAATTCTCAATTGTGGTATACAACAAGGCACTATAAGTGAGCTGATCCTGGCATGCTAGTCTATTTTCAACTTCTACCATTTGTCCTAACATACCAGACACTTCAGTCACACACATTATTTTTGGCTTCCTTAACAGGCCCAGCTCAACCCCTCAGATTGGGTCAATGGTGTTTCCTGGACTTCAGTGTATTTACCAGGGGACTTTTCAATACCAAATCTGTCTTTCCTTTAGAATTTATGTACCTTGAGAAAGGGGATGTGATTTTATCTTTGTATCTCTAGTGTTTGTTACTCAGAATAATTATTTGACAAGTAGATGGGTGAATACATAGGTCAAAGAGAAAGGAAAGGGAGGGTGTTATGAACTTCAAATTATTCTGAAAGATCAGGAAAGATGAGGAGCATATAGAGGTAGGAAAGAAAATAGTGGCTGTAATACAGTCCATATCTTTAGATTTCAAAATCACTCAGCTTTTATAATCAAGTAGGTAGAAGTGTAGCACTGATTGCATCTTTATTTCACAAAGACACTTAACATTTTTATGCTTCAGTTTTTTTTTTTAAATCTTCAAAAGAGGACATATTACTACAAAGCACTAATATGCTAAAACCTGTATCAAAGCTATGGTTAGATATTGATGAGAATACTTAAAGGAAAGGTGCTATGATATTCAAATGTAAAAGAATAATGGAAGAGAACCCAAACTGTCTTTACACAATGCTATTTCAAAACAGTAAGCATAAATTACTGCAGATGGTGACTGCAGCCATGAAATTAAAAGACACTTGGTCCTTGGAAGAAAAGCTAGACCAACCTGCTGCTGCTAAGTCACTTCAGTCATGTCCGACTATGTGTAACCCTATAGACGGCAGCCCATCAGGCTCCCCCGTCCCTGGGATTCTCCAGGCAAGAACACTGGAGTGGGTTGCCATTTCCTTCTCCAATGCATGAAAGTGAAAAGTGAAAGTGAAGTTGCTCAGTCGTGTCAGACTCTTAGCGGCCCCATGGACTGCAACCTACCAGGCTTTTCCATCCATGGGACTGTCCAGGCAAGAGTACTGGAGTGGGGTGCCATCGCCTTCTCCATGACCAACCTAGACAGCATATTAAAAAGCAGAGACATTACTTTGCCAATAAAGGTCAGTCTAGTCAAAGCTATGGTTTTTCCAGTAGTTATGTATGGATGTAAGGGTTGGACTTAAAGAAAGCTGAGCACCAAAGAATTGATACTTTTGAACTGTGGTGTTGGAGAAGACTCTTGAGAGTCCCTTGGATTGCAAGGAGATCCAACTAGTCACTCCTAAAGGAAATCAGTCCTGAAGATTCATTGGAAGGACTGATGCTGAAGCTGAAGCACCTGATGTGAACAAATGACTCATTGGAAATGACCCTGATGCTGGGAAAGATTGAAGGCAGGAGGAGAAAGGGACAACAGAGGATAAGATGGTTGGACGGCATGACTGACTCGATGGTCATGAGTTTGAGCAAACTCTGGGAGTTGGTGATGGACAGAGAAGCCTGGTGTGCTGCAGTCCATGGGGCTGCAAAGAGTCAGACATGACTGAGCAACTGAACTGAACTGAAACATAAATAGGAAACTCTCTAAACATTATTTTTTCTTCTATTTCTTTTAAAGTTTGTTATTTTGAAAGTACATAGATGTTCACAGCTATAAAGAGGCAGCAATGTAACATCTATTTGAAGTACATTTAATGTCACCATTGTGGTGGTTGTTCAGTCACTCAGTCGTGTCTGACTGTAGCCCCCTGGACTGCAGCACACCAGGCCTCCCTGTCCCTCACCATCTAAGTTCATACCCAGTGCATTGGTGACATCATCCAGCCATCTCATCCTCTGACACCTTCTTCTCCTTCTGCCCTCAATCTTTCCCAGCATCAGGGACTTTTCCAATGAGTCAGCTGTTCACATCAGGTGACCAAAATACTGGAGCTTCAGCTTCAGCATCAGTCCTCCCAATGAGTAGTCAGGGTTGATTTCCCTTAAGATTGACTGGTTTGAACTCCCTGCTGTCCAAGGGACTCTCGGGAGTCTCCTTCAGCACCACAGTTCAAAGGCATCAATTCTTTGGTGCTCTGCCTTCTTTACGGTTCAGCTCTCACAACCACATGACCACTGGGAAGACCATAGCCTTGACTATAGGGACTGGCAGGGTAATGTTGGCTGAGTAATGTCTCTGTTTTTCAACCAGTCATGCTGTATCATTACTTCATATATGTACAAACATGGGAGATGAATTTGGGGCTTGTAAAAATTAGCTTGCATTAAGTCTGAGACTATTTTGTTTCAAATTCACCAACTCTGTTTGCCATCATCAACAGAGCCTTATGATTGAATATATAATTGTTTAAATGAACACCCATAGACTTTTAGAAGAAGTTGACTGTCCACACCACTAGTTTGAGTTATAATTAAACCACAAGGCTGGGAACTACATGTCATAATTTCAAACACAGATATTTTAAAATGCACTTAGGGGAGGGGAGAGGAGAGGGTGGGATGTATGGAAAGAGCAACATGGAAACTTATATTACCATATGTAAAATAGATAGTGAATGGGAATTTGCTGTATGGCTCAGGAAACTCAAACAGGGGCTCTGTATCAATCTAGAGGGGTGGGATGGGGCAGGAGATGGGAGGGAGGTTCAGAAGGGAGGGGATATATGTATACCTATGGGTGTTTCATGGTGAGAGTTGAAAGAAAACAACAAAATTCTGTAAAGCAATTATCTTTCAATTAAAAAAAAAAGAAAAAATGAATAAAATGCAGTTAATTAAAATAAAACTTTTAGTTTGAAGTGTACTGAGTCTATGTTTTGTTTAATTTGTATATTCCTCTACAGTATCAGACATTTAAGGGATGCTCAATAAATGCTTAGGCAAATTATTAAACCTTCTAAGTCTCACTTTTACTCATCAAAGAGATGGGATTAATACTCACATCAAAAGTTGTTGGAGGATTACATGAGATTATGCTTTGTACTGTGTCCTGTATATAGTAACCATTCAATCAAAGGTTGCTATTATTATGTGTATATCTGATCCTGGTTAAAGGGCTATTTTATCTTCAACACAGTCATAAAAATCTAAGACTGTGCATCTCATATTTCAGTTCCATAAATGAGCTAATAGTTGAGTAAACAAAACACAAAGCCAAGTTCAGAGACAAACTGGAAACTCTAAACAAACCTAGCCAGCCAATATGGAAACTCTGCAGACCAAGTACATATGGAACAAATTCTTGCCCTTTGGAACATTTTTTTGTCTACCATGCAGGATAAGGTTAGTATGGAATAACAGTTCACATTATAGATCCAAGGCAAATAAATGTTGCTTCACGTGAGTTTTTCTCTCCATCAAGTATTTTCATCAGCTCTCCCACCTATGACTCCAAGTAGATCAAGAATCACTGACCTAGACTATTGCAAGCATAAAAGGTAGTTTATTCTTCTTATAAGCAAATTTAAAAATAAACTTTTAAAAGGTTTTCTCCCAATTCTCCTCATTTTTTCAGATGTATTCTGAATATTCTCTCTGTGTATATTCTTTCGATCTCTCCTCAGAAGAGACACAGAACTGTTGTCCACAGTCATTCAGAACTGATCTCAACTTTGCTACTGTCCTATTCATCCATTAAACCATCATTTATAGCAATTTTCTCTGCTGTGACCAATATGCCACCTTATTCATATTATGTTCCTTTTAAATGATGATATGGAAAAATAGGGTCAGTATCCTGGATAGAAGATAAGACCTTATAAACAATACAAGATTCACTATCATCCAGTTTAGAAAAATAATTGAAAGTGATTGCAGACAGTGAATGAACAGTAAAATTTTCTTAAAATACTATGAGTTAAAATAGTTTATCTCCACAAAAGATGAAATTTATTGATCTGAAGAAATCATCAAAAAGGTAAGTTGAATCTCAGGCTAAAAAATCAAGAAGGACTGGGTTTGTCAGAAAGCTTACCAAATTTTCTAATATCAAAGAATGTTTTCAGGGAAAATATCATGAACAGAAGAAAAGAACAAGAATTCGTAGATTTTTTTTTTCTCCTAACAGTGATAAAAATACAGAGACATAAAACCCTGACATTATGGAAGCCAGAATGGCTCGTACTGTTGTGGGACAGGATTCTGCTTAGACGTCCCTGCCTCATTTTGTATGATCCATTTCACAGGTATTCACTGCATGTTGCACTAATTCCATGTTCACTAAACAATCTTTGTTTGGACCCAACATACAGTGTGCTTCATGTTTGAATACAGATGTCTTTTATGTCTTACCCTGACCTCTTCCCCTTCTGTCTCTCAGCTAGGCATGCTGAATAAGAAAGCCTAGGTGCTTTGTCACCAACAGTAAGTGTAAATCACGTACTAAATCCTCACTCCAGCCTCAGCCCCTAACCACCACAAAAACGCTGGGCTCCCTCCTCTCACAGTTCTTTCAAGACATTTCAGATCAGCTTGAGAGACCTGTACCTGCTCTCTCCAGAAAGCTTCTTTATGGGAATAATAAATCTTTCCATACATTCTTGGTGTGTGTGTATGTGTGTGTGTGATGATCAGTTTGGAAATCCAAAGCAAATTTTGAGTGGGGATCCGTCTCAACTCTCTGGACTGGCCATAGATAGCATCCAGTCACCAAGATACTGGGAGGAGGTTTCCTTGCAATGAAGACATAAAAATTTTAGTACCTAGGAAAAAATCTTCATCCAATAGAAACTAATAAACAGGGATTCTAGTTCACAGATCAATTTCTTATGAGTTTATATACTGGAAAATCATTTCATTGAATCTTATCAATATTAAAATGATATTACAACTCAGTTTCAGAAACTCAGAAGCTGAAAGTTAGTCTTTGGAATCTGGTAACCCCTCCAACAAATAACTACAATATAATTTCTTTTTTTATTTTATTTATTGTACAGACACACAATTTTATTCCTCTAAGAAATAAAGCACATTTCATTTGAAGGAACAATTCTATTTTATGGGAGGAAAACTTAAATGCCTGCAGGGGGCAGTAGGTAACTTAAATGGAGCAGTCAAAAGAGAGTAGATCTAAGCTTTGTGTTACAACCCAGAACAACCTGGCTCTATTACATTTCCTATTAAAACTCTTTACTATGCTTTAAAAAGGCATTGCAGTCAGATTTTGACCCTGTACTGTAACTGTTCATGTGAAAAGTTGCATAATAGAAATATTAGCATTTTCATCCCTTTGTTGTCAAACAGAAATAAAAACAAAAAGCTTTTGGTATCTCAATGTAGACACCAACTTACAGGAATGTATATAAATGGGAGAAAAATGCCACTGAAGGAACCAAGTCCTTTTTTTCAACTCTCTCTTGCTTTGCATTTTCACTTTCATTTTTACTTTATTCTGACCAGACCCTTATATTTCATTAATTGCTATAAAGTCTGATAAAAATGGACTTCACTCCTGAAGTATATCCAGATGGTAATTTCAGTATTTCCAAATGTTTTTGAAAATACAAAAGTCAAAATTTCATGGAATATTTTATGGAAACTTTGAGCGATTTGATAAAAATGTAACAACTACTTGCTGAACTAGAAATCTGCAAAAACAGCTTTTAAAAAAAAGAACTCTGGGATTCTAGAGTTATTCAGAGCTGGCTTCAAATAATTCAAGTAACTAACTGTGAGACTGGGGAAAGTTCATCAACCTTATCTGTCCTATGGAGAATCTTGTGAGGATTAAATGAGATTGCATATATAAAGCATCCACCATACAGCCCAGAACAGGAAGTGCTTCATAAATGTCAATTCCTTTCATTTCCAAGTTCGTCTATGTGAGTCCTTTTGAGTTCTGGTACTCTGAAATCTTGTAGGGGCTTCATAAGCCTAACGGTTCATATTTACACAGAATATTTAAATCTTCATAATCATAAAGAATAGCTTAATTGATTTAACTTGTAGAAGCACAATGATGAAACAGTAGTAGGAATTACCGTAGTGTGTTGACGCACTCATATTTGAATTTGATGTAATGAAGAAGGTGAAAGAATCAGTGATGGTTATTTCTCATGGCTACTCACTGAACTATTGCTTTTCTTCTCTTGCTTTCTGACAAACCACAGAAAATCTACCTGCTTAGAGGCTGTGAAGACAAAGTTTTAATCAACCTACACAAATAGCTAAGCAAGGAGTACTCTCTATATGGGATTCATTGTCTGTCCTCAAAAAGCATCATCAATGCACTGATTCTACAGAAGTAAACTCTGATGCTAGCAGTGAATGAGACTGAAAGCAATCAAGCTTTCTCTTTCAACATCCTAAAGGATCTTTTCAAATTAATCTCCTTGAAAGCCTAAAACAAAGCCATTTACAAACACAGGGTAAATTCAGAAGCTTGTTAATACAGTGTTAGGGGTAAATATGTAAATATATCAAAGGTCAAGTTTCAGTTCCCATAGCAATTAGCATGTAGCAACCTAGAGTATCCACAACCAGAGGAAACATTTCTTCAGTGGCTCTAGGCCTTTCTGTCTTTGAAAACTTTTGGCTATTATGTTGCATTGGTTTTGGAGTGTTTATTCACATTAAGATTTCAAAAGCATCACAGTTAAGTTCTACTGAACGCTCTTCAAAAAACCTTGGCCTCATTTTTCAGTGGTGATGGCTTCAGCCACATTCATCCTGAAATTGTTGTCCATTTCAGCCAGGAGCATTATAAATCCATCCCTATACTTTTATGGTGAAATATTTGTGATAAACCACCCTTGGAAGGCTGTTTTTATGCTATGGCATAAGTCAGAAAGGCTTCACTGGTGGCTCAGCAGTAAAGAATCCACCTGAAATGTAGGAGATGTGGGTTTGACTCCAGGGTCAGGAAGCTCCCTGGAGAAGGCAATGGCATCCACTCCAATATTCTTCCCTGGAAAATTCTATGGACCAAAGAGACTGGTGGGCTACAGTCTAAGAGATTGCAAAAGAGTCAGACACGACTTGGTGTCTAAGCAAAAATAATAATATGTCAGAAAATTTACGAGTGTTCACCACGCAGCAAGGGCTTCCTAGGTAGCAGTGTAAAGAATCCTCTGGCCAATGCAGGACATGTCAGAGACACAGGTTTGATCCACTGGTCAGAAAGAGCCCCTGGATTACGAAATGTCAACCCACTCCAGCATTCTTGCCTGGAAAATTTCCATGTACAGATGAACCTGGCTGGCTTCAGTCCATGGGGGTCACAAAGATTCGGATATGACTGAGCTACTGAGCGAGGGCACGTGGGCGTGCATGCACACACAAACACACACACACATCATATAGTAAAAGAACTCAAATGGGAAATAACTAAAACTTAAGGGCTAAAACCAGTAAGCCTCAATGAAAGCTGAGGGATGCATTTTTATGAAAACTACCAAAATAAAACAATGTAAACATCGGATAAATTTTAAAAGCAGGGGTATAAATAATTTTTTATTATACACATAGCAGGAAAATAAAGACATCAAATACAGTTTCATAGTCAGATGAGAATTAATTAGTCTGAAATTGTCTTCATTGTATTCAAAGTTCAGTGTAACAACTCAACATTATGCCAGAATCAGGATGGGAGACTGAATGGCTAGTTTATACAGTTAGAGTAAAGTGAGTGATTCTAGAATATCTAGAATAGGGGCCAACAAGATCCCCTGGAGGAGGACATGGAAACTAACTCCAGAATTCTTGCCTGGAGAATCTCATGGACAGAAGAGCCTGGAGTGCTACAGTCCATAGGGTCACAAAGAGTCAGACATGACTGAAGTGACCTGGCATGCGTGCAGGCCAAATACAGCCTGATGTCTATTTTTGTAAAGTTTTATTGACGTACAGTTGAGCCTGTACTTTTACATATCATCTATGGCTGATTTCACACTACAATGACAGGCACATAGAGTGATTATGACAGATACCACTGAGTTGGCAAAGCCTAAAATACTTATGGGCTTCCCTCATGGCTCAGATTGTTAAGAATCTGCCTGCAATGCAGCAGACCAGGGTTTGATCCCTGAAGAAGGGAATGCATGTGTGTGTGCTAACTTGCTTCAGTCCTGTCCATCTCTTTGCAACCCTGTGTACTGTAGCTGGCCAGACTCCCCTGTCCATAGGGTTCTCTAGGCAAGAATACTGAAGTGGGTTGCCGTGCCCTCCTCCAGGGGATCTTCCCAATCCAGGGATCAAACCTGCATCTCTATGTCTCCTGCAGCTGAGTTCTGTACCACTAGCACCACCTGGGAAACCAAGAGAAGGGAATACTTATACTTAAAATGCTTATAATATGGACTTCTATAGAAAATTCAGCCAAAAAACTTAAATAAAAGCAATGTAAAGATCCATTGTCTGGATAAACAACAAGGTCCTACTATGTAGCACAGGAAACTATAGTCGATATCTTCTGATAGACCATAATGGAAAAGAATATGAAAAAGAATGTGTGTATATCTATAACTAAATCATGTTGCTGTACAGCAAAAATGAATATGAAATTGTAAATCAACAATAATTCAATAAAATAATGGAAAAAGTTCCATTCCCTGAAATACACAACTCTCTGTATTTTGGCTGAGAAGTTCACAAACACACACCCCCACCCCCCACAATGTATAGACTAGAAATGACCGTTTATTTTGTCTACTTTCTGCCAATAAATTTACCAAATTCCAACGAAAATGTGGATATATCATCCCTTAAGAATCCTGAGAAAGGTTGATACGAGTGCCTCTTTTTCATAATCTAACCATTGATATAAAATCTATGTCTTGCTGGATTTAAACATTTAATGTTCAAATGTCTTTTACTTGAAATCCAAATAGTAAAAACTATATTTATATTTTTTACTTCAGGGGTATCTTTATTGAAAGTCAAGTAGAAACAGAATTTTTATGAAAAATAATTACATAATACCCCAGACAAAAATTTTTCTCATTTAATAGCTAAGTTTTAGAGAAGTGAGAGGAAGAATGGATAAAATAGTTATATTCAATATAGCATGAAAAAATGCTAGAAGGAACTTAGTGACATGCAAAACTGATCTTGCAGAAAAATGGGCAGGAAATAAATAGTTTTATTAGCTGGAGGAAATGTGTGAATATTTATGGAAGTCTCAGTAAGAGGAATTTAGACAAACTACTATTAAAAAAGAAAAACAGAGCCCTAAGAACAATCAAGCTATAAAACATTCTGGCAGGAAGGCTGGTAATATTCTGAATAATGAAAGCAATTATGGCAAATGGCAAAACGATTGCATATTTTTCAGAAAAAAATTAAGCCTGGAATTATAAAATGGTTGATTTACCTTCAAATATTAAAAAACAATACTCAAGTGACTCATACGCAAATCAATTTCAACTCCTTAGATGATCAGGAGGTACAAAATAACAACCAACATGGCTTTAGCTTTCTGACAAACACAGTCAGACAAATCTCATTTCTTTCTATGATACAGTGGCAAGAATGGTAGATGGAGTCAACTGAGGTCTTTCACTCAGTTGCTTATGACATGTATATTGTAAGAAAGGCAAAAATGGTTTAGAAAAACACAGACTCTCCAGGAGCTGCAATATGGAAGCCACTAGCTCCTGGTGACTATTATGCATTTGAAATATGGCTAGTCTGAATTGAGACATTTTTAAGTGTAAATATATAACAGATTTTGAAGATTTAGTATAAAACCCATAAAATATCTCATTAATAATTACATTTTAAATACATATTTAAATGATAATGTCTTATATCTTATGTATTCTGGGTTGAATAAAATACATTATAAAATTAATTTCACCAGTTTTAAAATACTTAAGTGTGACTATTAGCAAACTTAAAAGTACACATAGTTTGCATTTGTGGTTCAAACGTAGTTTAACCATATAGCCCTGTCTGAAATATGAACACTAAACCCAGTATGGAGAATCTTTTGTCCTGTGTGAGCATCACTTTATCCTATGTAACAGAGGGTGAGAAGACTGGGAGATTGGTGGGTAGGATGGGGCAGAGGAGTTCCTTGTTGGGCTATTGGGCTACCCTCTGCTGCAGGGTAGTCTAGCATTTCTAGGCTCCACCACTCATGCTTCCCCAACTCTAGGCATAACAGCCCAAGCCATCCTTCTCATGGTTTCAAATATCCTCAGTTCAATTCGGTCACTCAATCATGTCCGACTCTTGACCCCATGGACGGCAGCACACCAGGCTTCCTTGTCCATCACCAACTCCCGGAGCTTGTGCAAACACATGTTGAGTCAATGATGCTATCCAACCATCTCTTCCTCTGTCATCCCCTTCTCCTTCTGCCTTCAGTCTTTCCCAGATTCAGGGTCTTTTCAAATGAGTCAGTTCTTCCCATCAAGTGGCCAGAAAATATTGGAATTTCACTTCAGCATCAGTCCTTCCAATGAATATTCAGGACTAATTTCCTATAGGATTGACTGATTAGATCTTCTTGCAGTCCAAGGGACTCAAGAGTCTTCTCCAACACCACAGTTCAAAAGCATCAATTCTTCGGTACTCAGCTTTCTTTATGGTCCAACTCTCACATCCATACATGACCACTGGAAAAACCATAGCTTTGACTAGATGGACATATACTTCTGCTTTTATGTCTCTGCTTTTCAATATGCTGTCTAGGTTGGTCATAGGTTTTCTTGCAAGGAGCAAGCGTCTTGTAATTTCATGGCTTCAGTCACCATCTGCAGTGATTTTGGAGCCCAAGAAAATAAAGTCTGTCACTGTTTCCATTGTTTCCCCATCTATTTGCCATGAAGTGATGGAACCAGATACCATGATCTTAGTTATTTTGAATATTAAGTTTTAAGCCATTTTTTTCACTCTCCTCCTTCACTTTTATCAAGACACTCTTTGTTCCTCTTCACTTTCTGCCATAAAGGTGGTCTCATCTGCATAGCTGAGGTTATTGGTATTTTTCCTAGCAATCTTAATTCCAGTTTATGCTTCATCCAGCCCTGCATTTCACATAATATTCTCTGTATATAAGTTAAATAAGCAAGATGACAATGTACAGCCTTGATGTACCCCTTTCCCAATTTGGAATCAGTCCATTGCTCCGTGTCCAGTTCTAACTGTTCCTTCTTGACCTGCATACAGATTTCTCAGGAGGCAGGTAAGGTGGCCTGGTATTCCCATCTCTTGAAGAATTTTCCACACTTTGTTGTGATCCAAACAGCCAAAGGCTTTGGCATAGTCAATAAAGTAGAAGTAGATTTTTTTTTTTGGAACTCTGGCTTTTTCAACGATCCAACAGATTTTGTCAATTTGATCTCTGGTTCCTCTGCCTTTTCTAAATCCAGCTTGAACATCTGGAAGTTCTCAGTTCACATACTGTTGAAGCCTCACTTGGAGAATTTTGAGCATTAACTTTGCTAGTGTGTGAGATGAGGCAATTATGCAGTAGTTTGAACATTCTTTTGCATTACCTTCTTTGGGATTGGAATGAAACTGACCTTTTCCAGTCCTGTGCTGAGTTTCCAAATTTGCCGGCATACTGAGTGAGGCACTTTCATAGCATCATCTTTTAGGATGTGAAATAGCTCCACTGGAATTCCATCACCTCCACTAGCTTTGTTTGTAGTGATGCTTCCTAAGGCCCACTTGACTTCACATTCCAGGATGTTTGGCTCTAGGTGAGTGATCACACCATCGTGGTTATTTGGATCATGAAGACCTTTTTTGTACAGTTGCTCTGTGTTTTCTTGCCACCTCTTCTTAATATCTTCTGCTTCTGTTAGGTCCACACCGTTTCTGTCCTTTATTGTGCCCATCTTTGCGTGATGTGTTCCCTTGGTATCTCTAACTTTCTTGACGAGATCTCAAGTCTTTCCCATTCTATTGTTTTCCTCTATTTCTTTGCATTGATCACTGGGAAAAGTTTTCTTTTCTGTCCATGCTATTCTTTGGAACTCTGCATTCAAATGGGTATATCTTTCCTTTTCTCCTTTGCCTTTTGCTTCTCTTCTTTTCTCAGCTATTTGTAAGGCCTTCTCAGACAACCATTTTCCCTTTTTGCATTTCTTTTTCTTGGGGATGGCTTTGCCCTTAGGATGATTAAAAGCCAGTGGGCTAGGAAATTGTTCACAGGGTCTTTTTCAGTACTAAATTTTTATGTCTGCAGTGTGATTTTTATAAAACTAATTTTTTTTGGTTTGTTTTAGTTTTATGAAAATTTCTTTTTGTTAACATATGAACGCAGTGTTTAATGACAGCCCACTTGAGGGCTGAACACACAACCATTTTTAGTTTTACCCTGTATAATTTTCTAAGTTGGTATGAAGTTTATTCATCTAATATTCTAGCACTTAACACCTGCTACTTTTTATTTCATTTGTGTACATGTCTTGTGCTCCAAATAGCATCAGAAGCTCTGATGGCAGGAAGTTTCTTATGTAACCTTTCTCTCCCAGACAAATGAATAATAGATATCATCAAGCAAATGGATCCAGAAGTCAGGATAGCTTTCTGGATTGAGTTTGAATCTGCTGTTATTTAACATTTTCAGCAGTGACTATGATGGTCATTCATTTGATCTTAACCATACACTGCCATATGCAGTATAAAAATTCATAGATTTAAATTTGACTGTCCAAATTAAACTCATTCTTTGAGAACAGAAGATATGCACTATTAATACTATGGCAATATTTTAAAATAACTTTATGGTATCATATTCATTTTCTAATTTAGAAATTGAAAGAACCCTTAAAAGTAGACATTATCATCTCCATTTTACTGAAGAGTAAATTGAGGTTTAAGGAGATTGAAAACCTGATGGCCGAATGACCAGGATTTGAAGACACAACTTGACTTCAGGTCATCTGATGCTGGGCTGATGGGTTTTGTGTCACTCTACAACACTGTAACATACTTTCCTTTGTATCTGTCCTCGGCTGGCTTTCCACAGAAGTTAATCCTGAGAAAAAGATTTGAGTAGAAGTTTGGGTATGTGCAGGGGACACTTGAGGAGCAGGGATGTGAAAAGCCCTGAGTAAGGAGTGAAATTAAGTCACTATATTTCCAGTCAGTGAGGTGGTAAAGAATCCACCTGCCAGTACAGGAAACTCAGGTATCGTGGATTCAGTCCTTGGGTCAGGAAGACCCCCTGGAGGAGGGCATGGCAACCCATTCCAGTATTCTTGCCTGCAGAATCCCATGGACAGAGGAGCCTAGCAGGCCACAGTCCATGGAGTCTCAAAGTGTCAGACATGACCGAGCATGCACACACTTATGAAGAGGCCTCAGTTTCTCAGCAAACCCTGGAGGTGGAGATATTTGGATCATTAGGAGATAAGGCCTTAACAGGGGTGATTAAGCTAAAATAAGCATGCTTGAGTGGGCTCTAATCCAATCGGTCATGTCCTACTGAAAAGAAGGAATCTAGACACACAAAGGGACGTGCACATAAAAGAAAGTTCATTTGAAGACACAACAGAATGCAACCAAGCCAAGGAGAGGGGGCCTCAGAAGAAACCAGACCTGCCAACACATTGACCTTGGACTTTTACCCTCCAGAACTATGAGAAAATAAAGGTCTATCATTTAAGCCACACAGTTTGTGATAATTTGTTATTGGAGCAATAGCAAATGAATGCATCATGCTTGAGAAGCTTTCTCCCAAGGAGTTAATAAGCTGGAGTACTTGTACTAGAGGTTCACACTCTGTACTCATGGTTCTCATATGATCTCCTTGTCAACTCAAGATCCCTAGCTAGGGGCTCTGACCTGTGAATCACCTGGACTGTCCTCATCATCTTTCTGTTTTTGCCCCTCATCCACCTGTTCTGCTATGTTCCAATATTGCTCGCAGCCACACATAGAAAACACACCCCATTTCCATCTGAATAAGACATTGGAAGATTGGCCTCTCCAGGTCGGACTCAGGTGGATGAATATTTTGGAAATAGCTTTAGAATTCAAAATGAGTTGGAAGCACTGAAAGGAAGTATATAAAGTGAACTTTAATAGCAAACACACATAGAACACATAAAACATTTCAGAGAGACAAGAGCCATCAGTAATAGCTAAAGATTTTGAATTCAGACTGAATTCTAATGCAGAATATAGCATAATGACAAGTTATCAGTGTCATTGTTTTAAATAAAGAGAATATGGCTGACAGAGCAAATGAGATACAGATGTGAACACACATTTTAATTCATTGCACCAGTGGCATTTGATGATATTATTCTGTGTCCAGAGGACAAGAGGTTAGAAGAAGAAATTAATTTTCCATCATACATCTGGGTAAAAATTTTATCTTGTTTAGAAGCCTGTGAAATGATACATGAAATGGAAATATTGAAAAGAGACAAGAGGTGAATAATAGAGATAGTTTAGCATTTGTTTTCAAATCTTTGAGGAAAAGCTTATGAAACTTGGAAAATGAAGATCAGTAACAATATTGAAGTTTCTGAAGTGGTATCTACTGGACCCAGTTCAGCTGTTATCTATTCTACTGAGAATTTAAAAGAGAAGAAATGGGTATTAAAAGCAGAAAGAGAGATTTAACTGAGCCATACAAACTTTGAGTCAAGCAAAATAATAGAAAATGCCACAAATGCCAAACGTTAAAAAAAAATTTCCTCTCCAGAGACTTTTAAGAACAAGGATGATAGCTCAACTTTTATAATGGAACCAGGAACCAGGCTACACAGTTTGTCATGATGAGAACAAACATTTTGGAAGAAGTTAGTTCTTAGATACTTGAGTGGTATTTAAGAATTCAGTGACAACTTAACTTGCCTACAACTTCTTTATTTAAAGCCTGATCTAATCTTTCTCAGAACTGCAGGTTCAAATTGATTTCTGTGGCCTGGATAGACACTTATTCTAGTGGAGTTATATAAGGTTTTTTTATAAAGGAGAGAG
This sequence comes from Aepyceros melampus, assembly GCA_006408695.1. Classification (NCBI taxonomy): domain Eukaryota; kingdom Metazoa; phylum Chordata; class Mammalia; order Artiodactyla; family Bovidae; genus Aepyceros; species Aepyceros melampus. Next base: position 32,227 of record SJXQ01005697.1, read on the forward strand.
ATGAGCTTCTTGGAGATTTTTCTGTCTTTGTGTTGATTTTTTTTATTGAGGTGAAATTCACATGACATAAACCTTTTTAATGTGAAGAGTTCAGTGGCATTTAATACATTCAGAATGGTACACAACCATCACCTTGATAAAGTTCCAAATTTGTGTAAATATTTGCAGTTAAGGCAGTCTTTGTGTATTTCTTTTTGAGGTTTCATAATACAATAACATGGTACAGAATCTAGCAATCTGAGGAGTTTTGGTAACTTTTCATCTGGAATTAAAATAGTCACTTAATACATGAATGATACATGTTTGTGCTTGATAAATAAAAAATGTTAGATTGTTAGTGGTTAATGTAAAATACTAATTGGAGTGTTCTGCTAATTAGCTTCTGGAGAAATATAAAAATGTACTCTACTCCAAAAGGCACATTTCAACTAAATTTTGATTATTGTAGCTATAGAAAAATCAATCTTTAACGGATAATTTTGTGAATGAATTTCAGAAAAACTAATAAAAAAACTCTATATCCCTCTGCATGCATGCTCAGTCACTTCAGTCGTGTCTGACTCTTTGCAATTCCCTGGACTGTAGTCTGCCAAGCCCCTCAGGCCAGGGATTCTCCAGGCAAGAATACTGGAATGGGTTGCCATTTCCTTCTCCTTGGGGTCTTCCCAACTCAGGGATGGAACCTGCATCTTTTACGTCTCCTATATCCCCCTCTAAGTTTGCCAACTGTTACATGATATAGTTGAAACATGTTAAACACTGGCAAGGTAAACACTGCTCATTGAGGCAAGTAAAAATATGCAATTACATATTTTATAGATAAGCACATAATTAATGAACATTTAAGGGTAATAAATAGGCTTTGATGATGTAAAAACATATATGCTTAGAAAAGAGCAAAAGGAGCTATCTTCCCACTCTGACACCAATAAGGTAGAGAGAAGATATATCACAATCTGATGTTTTACCTGCACACAGAAGGATTAAGATATGAGACAGCCAAATGCTCTCTCAAGAAATCCAGAGATTTCTGGCCCTTTGTATTTTCTGAGTGGTTTTTACAGATAGATAATGATAGATAGATAGATAGACACACTGAATAGAATATGTAAGCTTAGGGAAAGACATTCAGTTTGAAGAGAGGAAAGACTCTCCAGGCCATGTATCTCTCTCCTAGAAGTCCTCCACGGGGTCTAGAACACTTAGAAGACAGTGAAATTTGGGGTTAAACTGTATATATGTACTCTAGATGTGGTCATATATCAGTTGGTTATGGCATCTCTCCAATTTAAGAAACTAATTCAGTAGGACAAGTAGTGACTAGACAAATCAAGATGGAGGAATTTCCTCAAGACCAAGGATGTGATGTCAAAGACTTCATTGGAAGAGGATAGTTTGGCAGACCTGACCCAGAGCAGCATGAGGGCACTGAAAGACCCATCCTGAAAGAAAAACTCAGGAGCATTCTGAATAGGTTTGACTGTCTTTATGAGCTAATCTATAACTGGTGGTCCTGGGCTCTCACAGAGATGCCTTCTTAATACAATTATTATTCATTGTGTGCATGCCAAGTTGCTTCAGTCATGTCCAGCTCTTTGCAACCCTATGGACTGTAGCCTGCTAGGCTCTTTGTTCATAGGATTCTCAAGGCACAGTACTGGAGTGGGTTGCCATTCCCTCCTCCAGGGGATCTTCCCAACCTAGAGATCAAACCCATGTCTTCTGCAGCTCCTGCATTGCATGCAAATTTTTACCACTGAGCCACTGAGGAAGCCCTAATTATTCATTATTACTCTGCAAAACATTTAGGGTTCAATGAACACCATTTCCTGTATTTGGAAGTAATAGCTCTTTTCTTTGAGAAAAGTGATATTTCTGCTTCACATTCACATCCTCTTATTTCACCAGCAGTGCATTTGCCTTTGGGTTAGCTGTACCTATTACATTTTCACCAGTAATGCTGACCTTTTAAAGGCAGTTTTTGTTGTTTGATCCTTCAGAAGCTTTTCTTGACTGAACTTGTAAAGTGATGAATTGTCCCCAAATTCCTCTTAAAGAGAATTTTCCATTGAAATATGGGATAAACAGCAACATCTTTAATATTAACATTCCTTAGCCCACCTACTTTGAAAGGCATGATTTTTTAATCACCCACTTTTCTGTTCTTGGCAGTAGCCATAGCAAAGTTTTAAATTTTATGTGGAAAGAACCCATTTCATTCCCATCAGCAATATTCCTGGCTGCAAAACTCCATGTCTGACGGAGGCAATTGTAGTTGACAACTGACTGCTTGCTTAGGATGACAGATCACCAACCCAGAGGAGTCACAGGGGCCAGGAGAGGTTTGGTTCTCTTTTGCCCTCAGTTTCCCACTCAAAACAGGAAAACGTTTCTGAAATTAGATCATACAAGTTGGAACAGCCATGGGTTGCCTCTGAGGGATCTAGTGTATACAGGTGTCACTCTGGTGTCATGAAGAGTGAGCAAGGGATTCTTAGTCTGATGTGCCTTGGTGTGAATCTTCAGCTCAGAAAAGCACCAGTCACTTCAGTGCTGTCTTCTGTTAAGTGGAGATCGTGTCTGGCTTGAAGCTTCATGTGAGGGCTGACAAGGATGAACATAAAGATCCTGGTCCAGGGTGAGTGCGCAGAGGTGGCTCTAGAGGCTTTAGCCTCTGAACTACCTAGCCCATTGCTCCACACACACGAGACGAATAAAAAAATCAGTGTCGGTTTCCTTCCCACTTCCTTTTCTCATTATATATCTCAGCTACAACCTGAATTTTGGCATCTGGTTTCAGATGCAATACAGTTAAGATATTGTCATGGACTGAATTGTATCTTCCCCCTTTGCCAAACTGCTATGTTAAAACTCTAACCCCCAGCCCTTCAGATGTAACTGTATTTGGAGACATCTTTAACTAGATGACTAAATTAAAATTGGGTTCTTTAGGGTGGGTCTTAATTTACTCTGACTGATGTCCCTATAAGAAAAGGAAACTTAAATATAGGGGGTGTGTGTGCATATCTGTGTGTGTGTGGGTTTTTTGGCATCCGGTTTCAGATGCAATACAGTTAAGATATTGTCATGGACTGAATTGTATCTTCCCCCTTTGCCAAACTGCTATGTTAAAACTCTAACCCCCAGCCCTTCAGATGTAACTGTATTTGGAGACATCTTTAACTAGATGACTAAATTAAAATTGGGTTCTTTAGGGTGGGTCTTAATTTACTCTGACTGATGTCCCTATAAGAAAAGGAAACTTAAATATAGGGGGTGTGTGTGCATATCTGTGTGTGTGTGGGTGTGTGTGTGCAAGTGCACACACGCAGAACAAAGACAATGTGAGGACACAGTGAGGAGGCCACCTCTGCAAGTCAAGGACAGAGGCCTCAGAGGAAACCAAACCTGTTGGCACGCTGACTAAGGATTTCCAGCCTCCAGAATTATGAGAAATTAAATTTCTGTCATTTAAACCACCTGGTTTTGCTGTTTTATTATGGTATCCCTAGCAAAATAACCAGAGATGAATATATTTCTGAGTATGTGCATTTGGTGAAATGTATAGCCCCTACCACTCTAATGGCAGAAAGCAAAGAACCTCTTAATGAGGGTGAAGGAGGAGGGTGAAAAAGTTGGCTTAAAATTCAATATTAAAAAAAAACTAAGACCATGGCATCTGGTCCCATCACTTCACGGTAAATAGAAGGGGAAAATGTGGAAGTAGTGACAAGTTTCCTCTTCTTGGGGTCTACAATCACTGCAGATGATGACTGCAGCCTTGAAATTAGAAGATGATGAAAGTTATGGCAAACCTGAACAGTGTGTTAAAAACCAAAGACACTACTTTGCCAACAAAGGTCCATATAGTCAAGGCTATGGTCTTTCCAGTAGTTATGTGCAGTTGTGAGAGCTGGACCATAAAGAAGGCAAAGCACTGAAGAATTGATGCTTTCGAACTGTGGTGCTGGAGAAGAATCTTGGAGGTCCCTTAGACAGCAGGGAGATCAAATGAGTCAATCTCAAAGGAAACCAACACTGAATACTCATTGGAAGGATGAATACTAATGCTGAAGCTGAAGTTCTAATACTTTGGCCACTTGATGCAAATAGCCGACTCATTGGAAAAGACCCTGATGATGAGAAAGATTGACGGCAGGAGGAGAAAGGGGCAATGGAGAATGAGATGGTTGGACGGCATCACTGATGCAATGGACATCAACTGTGGCAAACTCAAGGAGATGATGAGGGAGCAAAGCCTGGCATGTTGCAGTCCCTGGGGTCATGAAAAGTTGGACATGACTGAACAACACAGTCCTTAATTTTTTTTTTTTAAATAGAAAGAAAAAGAAGAGGAAAGGAAGAAAAGGAAGAAGGAAGAGAGTTGGGGAGGAGAATTCCTGGTACATTTTAAGAACAAAAAAAGAGTGACAGAATTGTCACAAATAAACATTATTGAGAATTCTTTTTATAATTATTTTTATTGTTATAATTATTAGGGCAGACTTAGGCCACTATTTCTGAGGGTCATTAATTTTATACTGATCACCAGATAAAAAACTTTCGTTTAGCCTCCAAGTTGCAGACCATGAGCAATGTGTCTCATAGATGTAATGGATGCCACTTGAAATTTTGGAGGCAACATGCAGATTAACCACTGTTCTTGCATTGCCACACAGCCCCTTTACATCAGCAGTATAGATAAACTCAATTTTCCTTACTTCTTCTTGCATGGTTCTTATTCATAAAGGCAATTGGTTCCCTGGACAGAAGTACGGTTGTTGAATTTTTCTGACTTACATTACAATTGCTATTTAACAATAAAGTTAATTTACACATAATCTGGGGAAATTCTGCAACAGAGCTACAAAGTGAGCATAATTATACCTTCCAAAGTCCAGAGCAAGTGCCCACTTGAGGTTTTGTCCAGCACTGAGATCTATGAGTGTGTGAATTTGATGCTAGGTCAGCTACTGGGTCACAGTAATGCCATTTCAATGCTTTATTCAACCCAATCTCCATTTTTATCATTTTCAATTACTTTGCTATTTACCCAACTGTAGGAGAAAACCCTAAATAGCCCTTCCTATGTGAGTCACAGAAACAACTGATTCTATCCCAGTTTGTGTCTGAAAAGATGCCACCATGAAGTTAAGAGGATCCCTGGTCTAGGTCTCAGTGGCATCATTCTCCACAGAAGCCTTTGTACAATAAGACGCTCTAGTAAAAGCAAAAACAGAAGCAGAAAAGAACCTCCCTTAAGAATCTCTAATCTAACCACATCCCCAACTAGCTGTTATTTGCTCTGTGGATTCCTTGAAATTTATGCAGCTCATCTCCACCTGTATTGTTACCGTGAACTCAGTGTAACCCCCTCCCCCCAAAAAAAGGAGGGCTAAAATAAGACTGATGAAATTTGCATCAAATATCTGAAGGTCTGAGTGCCCAATGAACTTTATATCTTCTGACTTCATTCACTGTTACACCAAACATAAACGTCCTCAGGCTTTTAGCTTGGGTTATTTTCAACTGACCGCACATTGGCTCTCAATAAGGCTCACCATTGCTTCATTCTATGAAGTAAGCCCTATGTGTAGGTTTATCTTGTTTAAGTAAGTTGAGAAATGATAGGAGCACAGCATGGTTAAACACAATTCACTAGTCATCAGTTAAAGAATAATTTAACCTATAGTTTCTGCCCCTTCCACAACCAAAACTATTACTTTTTCTCTGAAAAAGTATTTGATTGAGTTATGTAAAACTTCCCTTTTGCCATTTTCTGTGCATTGACATAGGTAAAAGCCCAAGTGAACACGGAGTGGTTAAGGCAGAATCAAAACAGCCTAAATGACTACATATGGCCAGTTATAATTGAGGGCAAGGGCCAAACATCTGTATTTTATATACATAACATCTGTAGCATTATTTCCTCAGTTTTGTGATTACATATTTCAGATTTTCTGTTCAATTATAATAATTGTTAATGCTGTGATAGTTTTAGCTATAGTTCTTATTTCATTTTTCTCTAGATGATCTTTGAATTGCTTTATCTATATTTCAATTTTTTTTCTGAAATTACCTTTTCTTTTCTAGGTAAAAGAAAGTAATGCAAACTAAATAAAAATATTCAAAATGTTGTCTTTGCCATTGGCAAATTAAATATCTGTTTTGCTGTTCTTACCCAAACACAGCTAGAATTCTGATAACTGGTATATCAGAGCATTTAAGCTGTAGGCCAATGGCCCCAATGAGATGAAGCACACAAGTTAGCAAACTGGCTGAGGGGGGGGGGAAATGCCACCTTGATTTATTAGCCATTGTCATTTACCACTTTTGAAATTATTGCAAAATAAACAGCCCTGGTGGTTCAGTGGTAAAGAATCCACCTGTAGTGCAGGAGGCCACTTGCAATGCAGCAGACGTGGTTTTTGATCCCTGAGTGGGAAAGATTCTCTGGAGAAGGAAATGGCAACCCATTCCAGCATTCTTGCCTGGGAAATCCCATGGACAGAGGAGCCTGGTGAAGTATATAGTCCATGGGGTCACAAGAGTCAGACACAGTTTAGAGACTAAACCACCATCACAATCTATTAGGAATTAAATCTTCACTTTAACAAAGTTGGTAAATATTTTCCCAAAATTTTCATATGGGTAAAGAACAATTTGGGGAGCTTAAAATTAAATTTGATAATGAAGATCATAAAAATGGCCTACAGTTAGTGCTTTTGAAAACTTAAGCAACATGTATATAATTTTATAAAACTAAAAAGTATAATATTTAAATTTAATATCCTTTAAATTTCACAAACTGAAGTCATCTAGGTCTTACTCATCATATTAATTTGGGTATTTTGTTTTAGTTTTCAGTTTTTTACTCCACCATTTTTATAAGAGGAATTTTGTTGTTCATTTGCTAAGTCGTATCCGACTCTTTGCAACTGCAGCAGGACACGCTTCCCTGTCCTTCACTATCTCCTGGAGTTTGCTTAGATTCATGTCCTTTGAGTCAGTGATAATGTCTGACCATCTCATCCTCTGCTGCCCTCTTCTTTTGCCTTCAATCTTTCCCAGCATCAGGGTCTTTTTCAATGAGTCAGCTCTTCGCATCAGGTAGCCAAAGTATTGGAAGAATACTGTATATAACATATTATATATATTATTATATATACTAAGAGGAATATTATGTTATTATTATTGAATTACTTTCTATTCATTTCTTTCTGAGCTTGGTCTTCAGGAATCAGCTTCTGTAGCATCTAGACATGCACAAATTTAGTATCCCTAAGGGTCCTCATCCATCAGCAAACATACCATTCCCTATCCTAGAAATGAGTTGACCAGGAACATCATTGAGGTAACCTGACACTTGCTAACAGTAAAAGGTTCCCTATAGTCCCTCATAGCATCGTAAATCTTAGTAAGTTCTGTCAACAGAGGCAGGTTCATCTAATTACACACTCTCTTCTTTTATGGAGAAAGAACCAAAGTTCAACAACTCCCAATTGGTCTCTGGTTTCAAGCCAGGATAAACCATACAGAAAAGACTTCCCTTGACATGTGTGTTTACTTTTAAGTAACACATTATCACAAACTCATCCTCTGGTATTTTCTGGAACTTTGAGTGCAAAACCTATTTATAATTAATTGATGAGGATATGCACATTTACTTTGACTACACTTTTTATTTTTGATGCACCATTTCTCTAAGAATGTCATATCAGTAGCTGATAATGAGGGATCTTTATTTCCCCATAATTCCCATCACTATCTTTAAAGTTCTCATTTCCTACATGAGGTCTTACATTTGGTCCCCAGATACCATTCCTAGTCATTGGTCAAAGCAGCAAGTTACATTCACATACTTATCCAAAGAAGGCATCTTTATTGAGTAAGGTAAAATGTCAACATAGAAGAAAAAAGTGACTAAATAAAGCATCAAATTGTGTCAGAATAATGCACGCACTGGCTTTGATCATAGTATTTATATGACAACTCTGGACAGTTCACTTAATTAGAATAGGAAGAGTAAATTACCTCTGGGAGAAAGTGAGTAGGAAAAGAAAAAAAAAAGTAGCAACAGAGGAATAGAAGAACATATAACTAAGGAAGAGTGAGGAAAGTTCATTTATTGGTGACAGGGGATGTTTGAGCATATGCGGAACCTGAGAGGAATTAGAAAAGAGGGAGAATGAACATAAATGTAGGTGAGGTTTTAGAGAAGCTGAGAGGGCATAAAATTAGTAGAAAAGATAGAGTGATCAACAGTGAACATAGCAAGGTCACTTTATCCTCTGAAAAGGAGGGAAAGAGGTATGGGAGAGGGGAGGTAAATGCAGGTCAGACAGAATCTGAGTGAGATCTTTGGTTACTTATTTTTTCCTCTAAGGAGTATAGGGCAAGATCATATTTTGCCAGTTAAAGAGCTAAGGGAAAGTGTTCCTGGAAAGGGAAAAATATTCATAACCATTGCTCTAGGTAAGAAAGAAAACAGACCAGAAACCAGTGAAGAAGCTGAAGCTGGAGAGTATCAAGCAGAGGTTAAAGATAGATTTATACTACCCCACTTCATACAAATACTTACATGGTTTTCTCCAGCAACACCTGAGTGTCTGCAGTTGGAGCAGGAAAAATAGATTGTTGGCAACATGCAGATTTGGGGGTATAAACAATGGACTTGGGGAAAACAAATGGAAAAGGTCAGCAGCTGGCAGATGAGTAAAGTAGTGGACCTGGTGCTCAGAGAAGGAAGTAAAACCAGGAGGAAGCTCATGATGAGCAGGAGAAAGTGTATGTGTGAGTGCATGCGTGTGTGCATGTTGGGGGTGGGGAGGGAGATGGGCAGAAAGGAGGCAAATGACTGGCAGTCCTGCCAAATTGGAACAGTAGCTCTGGTGGGAGAAGGAAAATCAGAGAGCTGGAATAAAGAATGTCACTGTCCCAGTGTGAACTGTTAGCTTTAGAGATTTCAGATACAGCAGTCTGGAGCAACATGCGAGCCCAAAGGTTACACTTGGAAGTAGGTTTCTAAAAACAAGGTGCTTTATTTAGTGTTTGATATGAAAGCTGACAGAAGTTTTAAAGGAATGGACATTTGTAAGCTGAGTGTCTGACAGATATTGAAGAATGATCTGGAGGTGAAAAGTCATGGCAACAAGGACTGGCAGAAGTTGCAGAAATTGCACAAGAGGAGAGGTTTGCCTTTGGGGAGAAAATAAAGACCTGCCTGAGCAACATGGAAAGGTAGGATGACACTTGGCCCAACTCACATGGGAGGCTGATGTGAAACAATGGAAAAATCCTTCATGGGGTATAAAATGTAATTTAAATTAAGGGTGTTATTATTACTATTTGTGTACAAAATTATTATAGACATGGATATTGGAATCTATCCACATGCATACAAATTTATGTCTTGTATGCTGTCAATACTACTTACTATTAACATTTTAGCAACTCTTATAATATCTTGCACTTTATCTGAACAGTTCTTCAAACATGCATATTTCAGTATTTTCTCACCACAATCCTGGGAGGTAAATAGTAGATACAGTTATCCATGGATGTGAAAACTGAAGAGACAGCAAGTGATTTGGCAAAGGCCAAGTTTTTTTTTTTTTTTAATAAAAGAAAGTGAAAATTTCTAACTCTCAAAGGTAATGAGAAAAAAAAATTCTTTACCAGGTGTTCATTTGCTTCCTGCTTTCCCTATAGAATAACATCTAGGATACATGCATACCCAAGGCCTCTCTGTTCTCTATTTTTTCTTAGCCACCACATACCAGTATATTAGAACTTTAAAGGCTCAAGTGTACTGAATTTGCAAGGTGATTCTATCTTCAACAGCCAATTTCCTTTCTGAGACTTTGCATATTTACCTGTTGATACAATTATTTTCCAAACTGTCTCTTGGGAGTGAAGAAAAACCCACAATTCTTTGCCTTAGACACTGTTCATCAAAAATGAATATAGAATAATTTTGCACTGATTTTCAGGAAAGTAGGATGCTATTCTTACCACAAATATCTACTATATCTAAACCATGAGTGTTTCAATACCAAAGGCTTCTTTTTACTCACTCTCAAAATAGACTTTTGAGTTGCAATTGGCTCTCTTAAATGATTATGCCTCAACAATAACTGTATTTTTGTGTTAATGTTTGCCTAATGACTATTTTAAACTTTGCATATATTAGTTTCCTTATCTGCAAAATGTGTAACCTCCATGATTGATTGGATATGGATTTTATAAAGTGTATTGCATAGTACCTCAATTTGTTAAACAGTCAGTAAAACAAGACTGATTTTAATCAGCCATGATTTACTAGCATGCAATTCACTCTTGGAGTATTCCCTTCCTTTGTGTGAACTGTATCATTGCATTGACACCATAGGAGGAAACAGACTAATTGTAACCTTGAGTCAGACAGATTTGATAGACAGAGTGCCTGAAGAACTGTGGACGGAGATCCATGACATTGTACAGGAGGCAGTGATTAAGATGATCCCCAAGAAAAAGAAATGCAAAAAGGCAAAATGGTTGTCTGAGAAGGCCTTACAAATAGCTGAGAAAAGAAGAGAAGCAAAAGGCAAAGTCTCGAAAAGGAAAGATATATCCATCTGAATGCAGAGTTCCAAAGAACAGCAAGGAGAAAAGAAAGCCTTCCTCAGGGATCAATGGAAAGAAATAGAGGAAAATAATAGAATGGGAAAGACTTGAGATCTCTTCAAGAAAATTAGAGATGCCAAGTGAACATTTCATGTAAGATGGGCACAATAATGGACAGAAATGGTGTGGATCTAAAAGAAGCAGAAGATATTAAGAAGAGGTGGCAAAAATACAGAGAAGAACTATACAAAAAAGATCTTCATGTCCCAGATAATCATGATAGTGTGATCACTCACCTAAAACCAGACATCCTGGAAGGCAAAAGTCAAGTGGGCCTTAGGAAGCATCACTACAAACAAAGCTAGTGGAGGTGATGGAATTCCAGCTGAGCTATTTCAAATCCTAAAAGATGATGCTGTGAAAATGCTACATTGAATATGCCAACAAATTTGGAAAACTCAGCAGTGGCCACAGGACTGGAAAAGGTCAGTTTTCATTTCAATCCCAAAGAAAAGGCAATGCAAAAGAATGCTCAAACTATCGCACAACGGCACTCATCTCACACGCTAGCAAAGTAATGCTCAAAATTCTCCAAGCAAGGCTTCAACGAACCATGAACTTCCAGATGTTCAAATTGGAGTTAGAAAAGGCAAAGGAACCAGAGATCAAATTGCCAACAACCGCTGGATCATTGAAAAAACAAGAGAGTTCCAGAAAAACATCTATTTCTGCTTTATTGACTATGCCAAAGCCTTTGACTATTTTGATCACAACAAAATGTGGAAAATTCTTCAAGAGATGGGATACCAGACCACCTTACCTGCCTCCTGAGAAATCTGTACACAGATCAAGAAGCCACAGTTAGAACTGGACATGGAACAACAGACTGGTTCCTCACTGGGAAAGGAGTCTGTCAAGGCTGTACATTGTCACATTGCTTAATCAACTTATATACAGAGTACATCATGTGAAATGCCAGGGTGGATGAAGCACAAGCTAGAATCAAGATTACCAGGAGAAATATCAATAATCTCAGATATGCAGATGATACCACCCTTATGGCAGAAAGTGAAGAGGAACTAAAAAGCCTTTTGATGAAAGTAAAAGAGGAGAGTGAAAAAGTTGTCTTAAAAGTCAGCATTCAAAAAACAAGAATCATGGCATCTGGTCCCATCACTTCATGGGAAATAGATGGGCAAACAGTGGAAACAGTGGCAGACTTTATTTTTTGGGCGCCAAAATCACTGCAGATGGTGACTGCAGCTGTGAACTTAAAAAATGCTTGCTCCTTGGAAGGAAAGTTATAACCAACCTAGACAGCATATTAAAAAGCAGAGACATTACTTTGCCAACAAAGGTCTGTCTAGTCAAAGCTATACTTTTTCCAATAGTCATGTATAGATGTGAGGGTTGGACTATAAAGAAAGCTGAGCACCTAAGAATTATTGTTTTTGAACTGTGGTGTTGGAGAAGACTCTTGAGAGTCCGTTGGACTGAAAGGAGATCCAACCAGTCCATCCTAAAGGAGATCAGTTCTGAGTGTTCATTGGAAGGACTGATGTTGAAGCTGAAACTCCAATACTTTGGCCCCCTGATGCAAAGAGCTGACTCATTTGAAAAGACCCTGATGCTGGCCAAGATTGAAGGTGGGAGAAGAGGGGACAACAGAGTATGAGAAGGTTGGATGGCATCACCGACTCAACGGACATAAGTCTGAGTGAACTCTGGGAGTTAGTGATGGACTGGGATGTCTGACGTGCAGCAGTCTATGGGGTCACAAAGAATCAGACACGACTGAGCAACTGAACTGAACTGAACCATATGATGTGAGAGTTGGACCGTAAAGAAATCTGAGTGCCGAAGAATTGATTCTTTTGAACTGTGGTGTTGGAAAAGACTTTGAGAGTCCCTTGGACTGCAAGGACATCAAACCAGTCAATCCTAAAGGAAATCAGTCCTGAATATTCATTGGAAGGATTGATGCTGAAGCTGAAGCTCCAATATATCTGGCCACCTGATGGAAAAGAACTGACCCCTTAGAAAAGACCCTGATGCTGGGAAAAATTGAAGGTAGGAGGAGAAGGATGAGACAGTTGGATGACATCACCAAGTCTATGGACATGAGTTTGAGCAAGCTCTAGTAGTTGGTGATGGACAGGGAAGCCTAGCATGCAGCAGTCCATGGGGTCGCAGAGATGGACATGACTGAGCAGCTGAACTGAACTGACTAAACCTTGAGTCTAAAATCAGTCTCACTGAGGAAGAAGTTTACAAACTGATTACTTAAAGAGCGAAATAGATAGGGAAGGATGTCTTTAAACAAGACATAAAAGTCTAGGACAAAGAGAAAACACTTGGTAAATTTACTGACATGAAGAGTTCTTCAAAACACACCTGAAAGAAAGTAAGAAGACAAATCACGTGGCAGGACTTAGATCAATCCAACACCATGAATCATGGTTAATATACAAATGATGCCAGGCAATGATCAGTAACCAGTTTTGTAAGGAACTGTAGCTGGTATACTGCTTTTACTCAGGACATATTTTCTTCTTCCTTTTCAAATAGAAAATGTTCTGTTTTTGTTACTTCTCTAGTATTCCTCAGTTAGCTCCTCCTTTGGGCTTCCATGCAGGGCCACTCTTAGAAACCCCTGCTCCTTTCACCTCCCTGAGGACCAGTCTGATGACTGTAATATTGAGGGTCCTCAGATGATGTGTGGCATTACACTCTGAGGGAGGTAGAAACTATGCCTGAGGATGCCAATGGCTGGGATGGGGAGGGAGTGGGTGGTTTGGGGAAAAGAGGTAGAGAAAGCTAGTTTCAACCCAGGAACTTTGACATTAAATTCCCTTTGGAGTAGTTACATGCCTATCTAGATGAAAGCACGAGAAACAAGCAAACAACTAGTAGTGGTAGCCATCCTGAAAGTGAATACAGTGGTACTTTGACAGACTAATTGCTTAATCAAGGCCTATACCTAAGGAAGGAAAAGAGGCTTAAATAGAGGCATTATGCAATGCCTATTGTTCTTACCAAATAAAACCTGGTGCAATAAATGCCAAACAAGTAAAATAGGTTTACTACTGAGGACACTATTTCTATGGCACCTTATCATGTATTAACTGCTGCCTTTTGATTGTTAGATTTTTTATTTCTCAGTGTGTATGAGAGCTCAGTCACTCAGTCATGTCCGTCTCTTGGTGGCTCGATGGATTGTGGCCTGCCAGGCTCCTCTGTCCATGGGATTTCCCAGGCAAGAATACTGGAGTGGGGTGCCATTTCCTGCTCCAGGGGATCTTCCTGATCCAGGAGTTAAAACTGAACCTCATACGTCTCCTTCACTGGCAGGTGGATTCTTTACTTGTGTCTATTACTAGGTTGAAGATGTGAAATTGCCAACAGTCAACCATCGTGACCTACAAATGGCCACTGTGCACAGTTCAGCCTGCATTTTATCTGCATTTTAAAGATGAAGAAATGGAGCACTTAAATAACCTTCCAGAAAGAGTCAAGCCTGGGTCCTGATCACTGAGCTTCTGTTTCTATAATCATTATGAGCCACTGAAATGCACTGCCTCTCCAACACCCTGAATTAAAATGATAGAAATGGTTTCTTTCAACCTAAAAATTCTATCCATGAGTCTGTGCTACATCATTCCCAGTCTCCATACACCAGTCTCTTCATGCCTTGCAAATTCTTTTGAAATGAATCAGTGCTCACCTAGTCACTCAACTGGAAATCTCATAATAGAATTTTCTTTCTTTTTTAAATTTCTTTACCACTGGTGACTGCAGTCATGAAATGAAAAGACACTGGCTTCTTGGAAGAAAAGCTATGACAAACCTAGACAGTATAAAAAGGCCCAATAGTCAAAGTTATGGTTTCCCAGTGGTCATGTACAGGCATAAGAGCTGGACCATAAAGGCAGAGTGCCAAAGAATTGATGCTTTTGAACTGTGGTGCTGGAAAAGACTCTTGAGAGTCCCTTGAACATCAAGGAGATCAAATCAGTCAATCCTAAAGGAAAGCAACCCTAAATATTCTTTGGAAGCACTGGTGCTTAAGCTAAAGCTCTAACACTTTGCCCACCTGATGCAAAGAGTTGACTCATTGGAAAAGATCCCAATGCTGGGCAAAATTGAGGGCAGGAGGAGAAGGGGTTGACAGAGGATGAGATGGTTGGATGGCATCACTGACTCAAGGGACATGAGTTTGAGCAGATTCTGGAAGGTAGTGGAAGACTGGGAAGTCTGGCATGCTGTAGTTCATGGGGTCGCAAAGAGACAGACACGACTGAGCAACTGAACAACAACAACAAACCAGAACCCAAATGATATTTATTAAGCCTACCTCAGCAGGAGCCACAGAACCCTAGGGCTTGAGAGCTGGGAGGAACTTTAGAGATAATCCAGTCATTTTCTAATACAGACATAGACACTGAGTGAGCAGGGGATAGAATCAGGACAATAGTTTAGACTCCTGAGCCCTGGTCTGCTCTTCTCTCCCCTCTCTTCTCATATTGGACTCATATGTTATAAACCAGGGGTCCCCAACCCCCGAGTCATGGACTGGTAACCGTCCATGGTCTGTTAGGAACTGGGCTGCACAGCAGAGGTGAGGGGAAGGCAAGCAAGAAAAGCTCCATCTGTACTTATAACTGCTCCCCATCACACACATTACTGCCTGAGGTCCACCTCCTGTCAGATCATTCTTATAGGAGCACAAACCCTACTGTGAACTACACATGTAAGGGGTCTAGGTTGCATGCTTCTTATGAGAATTGAGTGCCTGATGATCTGATTTTGCATTATGGTGTACTGTATAATTATTTCACCATATATCACAATGTGATAATACAATTAAAGTGCACAAGAAATGAGTTGGCTTCCTGATGGCTCAGTGGTAAAGAATCTGCCAGCGATGCAGGAGGTGCATGAGATGCATGTTCAATCCCTTGATCAGGAAGATCCCCTGGAGAAGGAAATGGCTGAAAAATCCCATGGAGAGAGGAGTCTAGAAGGCTACAGTCCAAGGTGTTGCAAAGAGCTGGAAATGACTGAGTGACTGAGCACACCTCAATAATAACAGAGTTAAAGTGCACAATGAATGTCATGCGCATAAATCATCCTGAAGCCACCCCATATCCCCAGGCTATGGAAAAACTCTCTCCCACAAAGGTCCCTCATGTGAGAAAAGTCAGGAGCTACTACTATAGATAATACTTCTTTGTTTCTCTGCAGGGCCCATGTAATTCTCTAACTCTCCCACATGACAATAGCTCAACTCATTGGGGCAATCACTCTTCTAAATGGCTTACCTGTATTAACCTATGAGTCAGCACAATTTAACAATACTTACTCATTTTACAAGTAGGAAACCAAGACACAGAAAAATTAAAGTGATTTACCCTAGTTCACATAGTGTGTAGACTAGTGCCAGAGGCCATGCCCCCTTCACCCAACCATATGCCCTTTGTTCTGTCCAAGGCACAGGCTGACTTCTTTTGGGAAGTGGTTCCCAATTGTTGCCTCACTCTGTTGAAAGTCCTCTATCTGCCAAACTCTCTGAGCCTCCAAGAAACACCAGCTTATATGGAATTGGCTATTTATTTGTCTGGTTTGTCTACTGGTTTGCAAACAACTTAAAAATGTTGATTGAATTCATGAAAGAATGACAGGCCAACTAAATCTCTCTATCTTTGATTTCTCCTTACTTCATCTGTCTTCCATATAGAAGCGAACTGGGGAAACTAGTGAGACATTAGTGTATAGGTTCCATGGAGGCTCGTAACCCCTTTGTTTATCTGCCTTAAAAACCAAAGATAAGCCTTTTGATTGTTGTTCCCCATGTTTGGTGATGAACTCATCATGCTATTAAGACAGCAATTTTCTTCATCCATAGTCACTATACTAGGGCCCAATTTATTTTAAATTTTATACTTTGACTTATATTTTCTTAATATATTCATTTGATTGAAGTATAGCTGACATAATATTTCAGGTGCACAGCAAGGTGATTCAGTTATACATAATGTAATTATCGATATGTATGATTCTATTTCCACTTTCTTAATTCTTTCGGGCTTATTTTGTATGGATCTTTTCCTTCCCTTGTGTTTCCTGCCTAGAGAAGTTCCTTTAGCATTTGCTGTAAAGCTGGTTTGGTGGCACTGAATTCTCTTTAACGTTTGCTTGTCTGGAAAGCTTTTAATATCTCTATCAAATCTGAATGAGAGTGTTGCTGGTAGAGTATTCTTGGTTGTAGGTTCTTCCCTTTCATCACTTTAAATATATCATGCTATTCCCTTCTGGCTTACAGAGTTTCTGTTGAGAAATCAGCTGATAACCTGATGGGAGTTCCCTTATATATTATCTGTTGTTTTTCTCTTGTTGCTTTTAATATTAATCTTTGTCTTTAATTTTTGTCAGTTTGATTACTATGTGTCTTGTTGTGTTCCTCCTTGGGTTTATCCTCCCTGGGACTCTCTGCACATCCTAGACTTGGTTGACAATTTCCTTTCCATGTTAGGGAAGTTTTCAGCTTTTATGCTTTCAAATATTTTCTCAGGTTTTCTTTTCTCCTTCTGGGAAGCCTATTATATGAATGTTGGTGCATTTAACATTGTCCCAGAGGTCTCTTGGGCTGTCTTTTATTTTTTTTTTCTATATTCTGTTCTGTGGCAGTGATTTCCACCATTCTGTCCTGCAGGTCACTTATCCATTTTCTGCCTCAGTTATTCTGCTATTGATTCCTTCTAGTATATTGTTCATCTCTGTTTGTTTTTATTTCTTCTAGGTCTTTGGTAAATATTTCTTGCATCTCCATTCTGTTTCTGACATCCTGGATCATCTTCACTATCATTATTCTGAGTTCTTTTTTCTGAAAGGTGCCTATCGCCACTTCATTTCATTGTTTTTCTGGGGTTTTATATGTCCCTTTATCTGGGACATAACTCTCTGCTTTTTCATCCTGATTAACTTTCTCTAATGTGGTTTTTGTTCTAGCTGTGATTGTGGTTCTTCTTGCCTCTTTAATCTGCTCTCTAGTGGATGAGGCTAAAAGGCTTCTGTAAGCTTCCTGGTGGGAGGGACTGGATGGTGAAAACTCGGTTTTGCTCCAGTGGGCAAAGCCTTGCTCACTAAAGCTTTAATGAGAGTATAAAAAGGCAAGTGACAGATTGGAAGAAGGTATTCAAATTACATATTTGAAAATTCAGAGGAAAAAAAGGCAAGTGACAGATTTGAAGAAGGTATTCAAATTACATACATCTAATAAAGGAATTGCACCCAAGATAGATAAAGTGTATGCACAAATCATGAAAAAATTACCCAATAAATAATAAACCTGATAAACAAATGGGCGAAAACTTGGGCACATTTCAAGAAAAGATATCCAAATGGCCAATGTAAAAATGGTGCTCCACTGTCAGTCACCAGAAAAATATAAGCAAAAGTACTATGCCATACAACTACTCTCCCACTGAAACGGATAAAATGAAAAAAACAAGCAAAGGACACATGAAGAAATGTCAATTTGTATTGACAAATGGAACAAGTAGAACCTCTTGACTACTGCTTCTGGGAGTATACACTAAACCACTTTGGTAAACCCTTTGGCAGATTTTATTAAAGCTCTCTACATAAATCAGTTCCATATAGAGGTATTCCCATCTGCAATTTGTACATTTGTTCAGCAAAAGACATTCATAAGAAAGTTATTAGTAGCACTATTCCCAAGAACTCTATCGTGGAAACTACCCAACTTGTCATCAACAGTAGAAGATAAATTAAATGTGGTATATTCACATTAGGAATAATAGATAGCAATGTGAGTAAATACACAAAGCCCTGAAAGAATCTTAAAAACATAACGTTGAGTGAATAAGCTGGACACAGAATAACGCACACTGTATTACACTGTATTTTACTTATATATAAAACTCCAAACCTAGCAAATGAATCTATCTTTGAATCTTGCTAATCAATGACTTGGGCTTCCCTGGTGACTCAGTTGGTAAAGAATCCACCTGCAAAGCAGGAGAGGTGGATTTGATTCCTGGATCAGGAAGATCCCCTGGAGAAGGAAATGGCAACCCACTTCAGTATTCTTGCCTGGGGAATCATATGGACAGAGGAGACTGGCAGGCCACAGTCCACGGAATCACAAGAGTTGGACACAACTTAGTGACTAAACTACCACTCACCAATCAGTGACTCAGAGGTCAGCATAACAGTTACTTTGGGGGGACACAGGTGATGACAGGACAGCAGCGTGTGGAAAGCTGGTAGTGTTTTTCTTTATAATCTGGAAGCTGAAATCTGAGAGCTACTTGCTGTATTTATGACACATTCACTCTTTCACATATAAGTTATACCTTATAAAAAAATTAAAAACACATGAGAAGAAAGAAGAGAATAGTTATTACCTATGTTCATCATTAATCCGCATCTAAAATGTATAGTTTTGAAGTGTTCATTTCTTCTTTTTCTGTTTTCGGTTTCGGTTTCATGTTTTTTCTTGTTTGCTTTCTGTGGAGCTTTTGTTTTGTTTGAGTAACACTGAAGTGCCTTGTAGATAGCGCTTCATCACCACATCCCACTGTGGTAAAGAAGAATCAAGTACTAGTTTCCTGGGTGTTATGGGCTGAGAATTGTGTCCTCCAAAATTCGAACGTTAAAATCCTCAACTGTAGTATCTCAGAATGTGACATAATTTAGAAATAGGATTATCATAGAGGTAACTTATTAGGATGAAACCGTACTGAGGTAGAATGGGTCCCTAATCCAATATGACTAGTATCCTAATGAAAAAGGAAGTTTGGACACACAGACACACCTGAAAGAAGGGGATGTGAAGAGACAGAGAGAAGACAGCATCTACAAGCCAAGAAGAGACCTAAAATAGTTCTTTCTCTCATACTCTTGGGAAGGAACCAACCTTTTAACACCTTGCTTTTTCAAGGCTCCAGATTTCTGGATGCAGGAAAGACGGGTGATGCTCAAAATGCTTCTGCGTTAGGGAGGCCTACCACCCACACCTACTTCAACTAGCATCTCACACACTTTGAAAGGCTGCTCTAGAGAATGGGGAGCAGCAGAAGGTTTAGGCAAGGGAATGACATGATCCTTTTTCTGTTTTGGAACAATGGAACATTCTGGATTGTGTGACACACTGCAAATGGATCAAGAAAACCTAAGCATCCAGAATAGCTCTATAGTCCTTGTTAGAAATCCTCAGAAGGAATCTTTCCTGAGTCTGGAGGTCTTCAAGGAGGTAAAATGGTCATTTGATTGTTCCTAAGCCATGCCTGCGGGGCAACCCAAGATGGGAGGGTCATGGTGGAGAGGTCTGACAGAATGTGGTCCACTGGAGAAGGGAATGGCAAGCCACTTCAGTATTCTTGCCTTGAGAACCCCATGAACAGTATGAAAAGGCAAAAT
>SJXQ01005698.1:0-73656 GCA_006408695.1 Aepyceros melampus
TTGCTGAAGTCTGGCTTGGAGAATTTTGAGCATTACTTTGCTAGCATGTGAGATGAGTGCAATTGTGCAGTAGTTTGAGCATTCTTTGGCATTGCCTTTCTTTGGGATTGGAATGAAAACTGACCTTTTCCAGTCCTGTGGCCACTGCTGAGTTTTCCAGATTTGCTGGCATATTGAGTGCAGCACTTTCACAGCATCATCTCTCAGGCTTTGAAACAGCTCAACTGGAATTCCATCACTCCACTAGCTTTGTTTGTAGTGATGCTTTCTTAGGCCCACTTGACTTCACATTCCAGAATGTCTGGCTCTAGATTAGTCATCACATCATCATGATTATCTGGGTCATGAAGATCTTTTTTGTACAGTTCTTCCATGTATTTTTGCCACCTCTTCTTAATATTTTCTGCTTCTGTTAGGTCCATATCATTCCTGTCCTTTATTGAGCCCATCTTTGCATGAAATGTTCCCTTGACGTCTCTAATTTTCTTGAAGAGATCTCTAGTCTTTCCCATTCTGTTGTTTTCCTCTATTTCTTTGCTTTGATTGCTGAAGAAGGCCTTCTTATCTCTTCTTGCTATTCTTTGGAACTCTGCATTCAGATGCTTATATCTTTCCTTTTCTCCTTTGCTTTTCACCTCTCTTCTTTTCACAGCTATTTGTAAGGCCTCCCCAGATAGCCATTTTGCTTTTTTGCATTTCTTTGCCATGGGATGGTCTTGATTCCTATCTCCTGTACAATGTCATGAACGTCATTCCATAGTTCATACTTTAGTTTATTCCAACACAAAGTTCTTTCTTCCATTAAAATTCCCAGTACATTGTGTTTCTCATAAAGTGGTTGACACCAGATATTTTGAAAAATTTACATTGCACTTAACTCATTCCCTCAGTGAGGCAGGGAATTCTCCTAATTTTAGAAAAATGGATACAAAAAATAGTTATTTGGATATCAACTGGTATTCTCATTCATGCCATCTTCCAGAACTATAAGCCAACAAAGGTGTTAAAAGTCCATATGATATTTCAGCAACCCATGGCCATCGGAAACTCAGTGCTTGCCAACCCAAACGTGGTGAACAGATTTTAAAAAGCCTTTTCTTATTCCTGTTTTTTCATCTTCATTCAGAAATAATCCTTACCTATAAAAAAAAAATCATGTGCTATCCTTATACCAAATGTGTCCTGCTTTAAAACCTTCTGCCAAATGTATCTTTAGAAATTACAGAATTAATGAGTGTTGTTTAATAGAACTGTCATTCATTCTGTCACTAATTCTACCAACAGAGATTCACCAGGAGCAGATGATCTCACAAGAAAAGTAACAGGAGTTAGGAACATGAAGCTCCATTGGCTCACTGTGTCTTTTAACTGTTTTTCCTTACAACTAATAATTAATAAATTGAATCAGGAAGAGATTGTTAGCAGTGCACACTGAGGATTCTAATGTTTTACAAATTCTACCTGTTTGCACATCGCAGGGACTGAATCTAAAGTAAGAAGAATATCTAATTCATTTGTTACACCAGAATTGCATAAAACAGGCAACACACTAAGTGATTCTCAAATTAACTAATAGCAAATGTACATACAATACAGCACTTGGAAAAGAAAGCATCCTGGGCACAAAGGGGAGGAGAAAACTTCTGAAAATAATTCATTTTAGTAATTAGAACGAAAGTTTAGAAAAATGCATCATCCAAGTAATAAATGTGATAACTATAAAACATTTAAAAAAATTCTGAAAACAGAAGAAAAACTGAAATAAAGCAGAATGATATAAGCAGATGGAGAATGTGACAAAGTAAAATTTTGAGGTAAAATTAATACTGCAAATGTATTACACTAAAAATTGGAAAACATTTGCCTTTATGTGCCAAGGATGAAGGATTTTCATTTCAATAAGTGACACTCCATCATTTTTCCTATGGAAAAGTGTATCATGGTCTTGAGATCATATATAAATAGCAGCCAGAGTGCAGATCTGAATGTAAGAATAATGTATGAAGTTAATGGAAAAAATACAAAACTTGTTCATTACTTTGTTTCAGGTACACATTTCTTAAACAGGACACAAACATGGCTAAGCATCAAAACTAGTCTATATTCATATATACATTCATTTTTGTGTCACTTTCTGTATAGCAGAGATGGGCACAACATTGTGAACCAACTACTTTTCATTAAAAAACTGATGTATATTAAAATTGCCATTAAAAGTATTCAAGAGTTACAAGGATAGCCAGACATTGGAGAAGAAAATGGCAGCCCACTCCAGTGTTCTTGCCTGGAGAATCCCAGTGACAGGGAGCCTGGTGGGCTGCCATCTATGGGGTCGTACAAAGTTGGACACGACTGAAGTGACTTAGCAGCAGCACCAGCAGCAGTGAACATACTTACAGTATCATTATGTTACAAAGTTAATATTATTAATTATAAAAATATATTAGCAAATATTAGCTATAAAATATATTATCCTATCAAAGGGCTTATTTTGATTTCAAAATATCTCCTTCAAATCAACAAGAAAACAAACAAATTGATAGAAAAGACAGTCTGAAGTAGGCATTTGACAATAGAAGATATTCAAATGGTCAATAAACATGTCATTCCCATAAGGTGCATAAGCCGACATAGCTAATTTACACTGGTAGAAATCAGAATACTGTTATAAATGGGTCAGTATCATAAAGGAAGCTCTGAAGGGCTGGTAATGCTCTGTTTCTTGACCTCAGTGCTCGTTATAAGGGTGTTGGTTATGTGAATATTTATCATGCTGTACCCTTATATTACATTTTCTTATATGAATATAAAACTCCAATAAAAACTAAAATGATACATGATGACCTCTTATTAATTATTAATTATAAGGTGACAATAAACTAAAAATTTCAGGTGCTTTCATTCTAGTTTTCCTTTTCTGTTACTGAAATATTTAAGTAAGAACACATTTGTGGAACAAGCATGACTTCTGACCATGTGTAAGCATTGATTTTCTATGAATAGATCATAGAAAAATTGTGTCATTTGTCTTTTTCATCTATCCGAGATACCAATGTGTGATTTTGATCTTTGGTATCAGGACTTTCTTGGTGGCTCAGAGGTAAAGAATCCAACTACAATGCAGGAACCACAGGAGCCTCGGGTTCGATCCCTGGGTCAGGAAGATCTCCTGGAGGAGGGCATGACAACCCACTCCAGTATTCTTGCCTGGAGAATCCCATGGACAGAGGAACCTGGAGGGCTACAGTACATAGGGTCAGAAAGAGTCAGACATGACTGAAGTGACTTCACCCATGGGCAATGCCTGTAGTATTGCCCATGGCAATACTAAGGTACCAACACGTTGACATTTGGCATTATTAGGAAAAGTAGAAAACCCTAGTGAATAGGAAAGGGTGAAAAGTTCCTCAAGATGCTTACATCTTATTGATTACACAGAGTTCAAGCTGATCCGAAGCTATGAAAGTCTGGGGAAGTTATGCATTTTTCTCTAGGAACATTGCTAACAAACAGAAACTTGGGATTCTGGTAAGGATGAAGAAGTAAATCTACTTGTAGACAATGAACAGTACTTGCCACATCCTTAAATATTAAAGGGCTCCTGAAACACTGTGGCGTGCTGTGCAGTCAATGAGATTTATTAGCCAACATCTTTATCATTAACATTATCCCAGAACTTGGTGCTTGGTGCCGGTTTGCCGTAGTAATAGATGAGGAAGTTCATCTTGTCTTTGGACTTCAAAGTCTGGTGAAATGGAAGAGAGAGAGGAACATTTATAAAGGAGCTTTGGAATGATTGTCTTTATACTCCATTTTAGTTAAGGAAGCAGTAGCCTCTGCGAAAATCCCTTCCACATGGCCTTAACCAAAAACTGACCAGGATAATATATTTCTGTCTCTTGTGGTTGCTCCTTAGTCACCCTCACCTCATTTAAAACATTTTGAATTTAGAGATGGGAGCAGCATTCTCTTCACAACCACACCTGTGCAAAAATAGACTCTTGTCTTTGTTCTTAATTTCAAACAGAGCCCTCAATCACTGACAGTCCAGGAAAGAGAGATTTCCATTCTGAACTGTACTTATGAGAAGAGTGCATTTGACTACTTCCCACGGACCTCCCTGGTGGCTCAGACAGTAAAGCATCTGCCTACAATGCAGGAGACCCGAGTACGATCCCTGGGTGGGGACGATCCCCGGAGAAAGAAATGACAACCCACTCCAGTATTCTTGCCTGGAGAATCCCATGGACAGAGGCACCTGGTGGGCTATATTCTATGGGATTGCAAAGAGTTGGACATGACTGAGCATGCAAGAAATATTAAAGGAATGGTATCAGCAACACCCTGGTTGAGGCCCTGCACTCTTGATAACCATATACAGAGCCCTCAATCACTGACAGTCCAGGAAAGAGAGATTTCCATTCTGAACTGTACTTATGAGAAGAGTGCATTTGACTACTTCCCACGGACCTCCCTGGTGGCTCAGACAGTAAAGCATCTGCCTACAATGCAGGAGACCCGAGTACGATCCCTGGGTGGGGACGATCCCCGGAGAAAGAAATGACAACCCACTCCAGTATTCTTGCCTGGAGAATCCCATGGACAGAGGCACCTGGTGGGCTATATTCTATGGGATTGCAAAGAGTTGGACATGACTGAGCATGCAAGAAATATTAAAGGAATGGTATCAGCAACACCCTGGTTGAGGCCCTGCACTCTTGATAACCATATGTTTGGTTGTGAATAAAAAGGAAGACTCACAGTTCCCCTCAATAAGAGTTTCAAACAGCCTTCACTGCACATCGCAACTTCCCAGCCTGGGGACTCAGCCATCTACTTCTGTGCAGAAAGGACACGGTGCTCCCCAGGCACCTGCAGCCTGTACCCAAACCTGCAGCGGAGGTTCCAGACACACCCTGATGTGTAGATGAAATATACTCACACACACACACACATCAGTTTGTGCATTAAAAGTTTTAAAATATTTAAGAAACTTGAAATTTTATAGATTTTATTCTTTTATCAAAATGTTATGAGATACAGCTAATGTACATATGAGGAATTTCTCTTTAAATACCTATACTACTAAAGAAAAAGGCTACAAAACAATTATCTAAGCTTTCAGCAAAAAAAAAGAAGATAGAAAAAGAAGAACAAATTACAGCAAATATAAACTGAAATAAGAAAATAATAAAAATGTCAAATTGGTAAAACAGAGATAAAATAATAGAAATATCCATGAGACACAAAGTTAATTTTGTTACAATGATTAATAAACTATATTCCTAGGTTGAATTATCATGGTGAAAAAAGAGAAAACACAAATTAGAAATATAAAGAATGAAAAAGGTAAGAATAGATGCTACAGTGTTAAAAGGATAGAGTCCCTCTGCTGTCCACCTGAAACTATCACAAGTTGCTAATTGGCTATACTCCAACACAAGATAAAAAGTTCAATAAAAAGAAATAATAAAAAAAATCATTAGCAATATAATACTACTGACTCATCCCAAGTGGGGATATGAGAAAGTGGGGAAATCTGATTTTTTGGTGAAGGTGCAATGACTATTCAGTGGAGAAATGATAGTCTTATGAGCAAATGATTTAGGGATAATTGGATATTCCTAGGCAAATAAATTACTGCTACTGCTACTGCTAAGTCACTTCAGTCGTGTCCGACTCTGTGCGACCCGATAGATGGCAGCCCACCAGGCTCCCCAATCCATGTGATTCTCTAGGCAAGAATACTTGGCCTAAATCTCAAACCTTTTAGAAAAATTTGAGGAAAATCTCAAAATGTATGAGAAGAGTGCATAAATCTAAAACTATAAATCTTTCTGAAAAAAAACAAAAAACTTCAGGACCAAGTATTAGAGAAAATGATTTTTGTCATGACATCAAAGCACAATCCATAAAAAAAATATTTCATCAAAAGTAAAAATGTTTGCTCTGTGAAAGATACTATTAAGAGGATGCAAAAGACAAACCACAGAATGGCAGGAAATATTTTCACAATGTATTTTCATCAAAGGATGGTATTTAGAATACAATGACTGTCTAAACTCAGCAGGAAGAAAACAAGTAGTCCAATTGGAAAATGGTTCACCCAGACATTTTATGGAAGAGCTATGTGTTAGGGAAATAAGCATGTAATCAGATGTTCAACATCATTAACCATCAGGGAAATGCAAATTAAAACCACACTGAAATACCACTCCATATCTTTCTTAATGGCTAAAATGAAAAATAATGATGATACCAAGTTCTGGCAATAATGTAGAGAAATTGGATCACTCATACATTGCTGGTGGGTAAATGGAACAGTCATCTGGAAGACAGCTTAGCAATTCCACATAAACTTAAATATTCACTCACCTTACAATTCAGCAATCACACTCCTTTGTGGACATTTATGATGGAACAATGAAAAACTTATGTCACACAAAATTTGTACTTGAATATTCATGGAAACTATATATGTAATGGCCAAAACCTGGAAGCCAGCCAAATATTCTTCATAGTGTGAATAGATAAATATGCTGTGGTACACCCATTCAGTACAATATTATGTATAGATCTG
Source organism: Aepyceros melampus (assembly GCA_006408695.1). NCBI lineage: Eukaryota > Metazoa > Chordata > Mammalia > Artiodactyla > Bovidae > Aepyceros > Aepyceros melampus. The sequence continues at coordinate 6,581 of SJXQ01005698.1, forward strand.
TCTCAACTTGCTATAAGGTTAAATCTAAACAAACCATTTTAAGTTGAAAATGTTGTAAGTGGAAAAGGCATATAATATACTTAACCTACTGTGTATCAGAGTTTTGCTTGGCCTAATCTTAAAGGTGTTGTACTGAAAGTGAAAAACAGAATGGCTGTGTGGGTACAGAATGGTTATAAGTGGGTCAATTGTTTACCCTCATGATCCCAGGGTTGAGTGAGAGCTCAGCTTGCTGTTGCTGCCCAGTATCACTAGAGAATGCCATGCAGCATGTTGCTAGCATGGGAAAGATAAAAATTAAAAATACAAAGTATGGTTTCTATATGTTTCTCACTACCGTACTGTGAAAAATCTTAAGTTGATTCATCACAAGTTGGGGACAGTCTGTAGTGATTAAAAGAAACATACTATGATACTGGATGCTTGGGGCTGGTACACTGAGAGGACCCAGAGGGATGGTACGGAGAGGGAGGAGGGAGGGGGGTTCAAGATGGGGAACACGTGTATACCTGTGGTGGATTCATGTTGATGTATGGCAAAACCAATATAATATTGTAAAGTTATTAACCTCCAATTAAAATAAATAAATTTATTTAAAAAAACATACTATTGATTCATGCAACAGCCTAGATGGATCTCAATGCTGAGTGAAAAAAAGTATCTTAGAAGACTACATGATACATGCTTACATACCATATTATTACAATTGCATGCATAATGTATGAATTTACTTATATAGCATTCTCAAAAGGACAAAATATAGAGATGAAAAGATCAGTAGTTGCTAGGAGTTATCATGAGTTGCTGGGGTGGAGACAGTGTGAAAGCGGTTTGCTCTAGAGAGATGGAACAATTCTGCATCATGATTTTAGTAGTGGTCAAAAACCTATACCTGTGATAAAATTTCACAGTTATGCATAAAAAAGAGTGCATATAATGCTGATATATCAGATTATCATCTGTATTTTAGTAATAATTTATCAATATCAATTTTCTGGTATATATATAATATCTACAATTATATATGCTACAATACAATACCATGCTGCTGCCCAGTTGCTGTGGACATTCGTGATCTCTTCTACTTAAATACAAGTGGTTTGGTAATGCAAACCAGGGCATCAGCTGCCTGTCAACACTCAGAGGTGAAATGGACAGAGATGTCTCACCTAAACGTGCACTCTCCTCCATGCATCAGTCATTAACAACACCACTCAAGCAACTTAAAAGCAAGGAGTTGGCACTGTTTTAGAGACCTTGTCTGTACTTTCTTTTATACTATGTGTTTGCCTTTGGTTCTTTTATATTAATTCATCCATGAAAATGGTAAAACCAAATGGAGAATTCACAGCTACATTCAAATGAACAGGTAACAGTTTACAAAATTTCAGTCACTGCCTTCTGTGCTGTAGAGGTATAGTGTGTGCTTGCAGTCTGTAGTTACCAAGTTTTCTTGGAGTGCATTATAGTATTATGGCACAGAAAGAACTGACATGCTTATTTTAATTTTACTTAACAAAAAGAAAAAATAACAAGCAACTAACTAGTGAGACTGAACACTTTGGGCCAGTAGGATAGAAAAAAATAACATGAGAACAATTCTAGAACACATGATCTAAGAAATACAATTCTAATTGTGGAAGGAATGAGACTGAATTTCCTGATCCTCCTTAAAGTCTGCTAAATAAGATTCAATATCAAGTTTCAGAAGAATAATTATTTTATTCTTGTTATAAATTCATACAAACATAAAAAAGAGAATAGACTCTGAAGGTTAGAAGGACTGATATTTTATCATTTGATGTCAAAATGATTTTATGTATTGAAGAAACCAAGTAGAGCACTAAAATCTATAAAAAAAAACAGGTTAAAAATATTGGATAGGACTGCCTTTCACCAAAGGGCCAAAAGTCTGTGAGTTTTTAAATAAAGTATTTAGATTTTGGATGGAAAGATGTAAGTATAGGCTAAATGAATGACTAGTAAATAAGTAGATTATAAGAAAGGTTCATTGCTTATACTAAATCTTATTTTAGGTCTGCTCATTTTGTTACAAACAGCATTATTTTGTTCTTTTTCATGGCTAAGCAGTTTCACTGTGGGGTTTCCCCGGTGGCTCTGCGGTAAAGAATCCACCTGCCAAGCAAGACACATGGGTTCGATTCCTGGCTCAGGAAGATTCCCTGGAAAAGGAAATGGCACCCCACTCCAGTATCTTGCCTGGGAAATCCCATGGAAAGAGGAGCGTAGCAGGATAGAGTCCATGGATCCCAAAGAGTCAGACACTACTTAGTGACTAAAGAACAACAATAATAAAATTGTACAAAAGTAACACAGTTTATTCATTCCTCTGTCATTTGAAAAGACCCTGATGCTGGGAAAGATTGAATGCAGAAGGGGACGGCAGAGGATGAGATGGATGGATGGCATCAACAACTCAATGGACATGGGTTTGGGTGGACTCCTGGAGTTGGTGATGGACAGGGAGGTCTGACGTGCTGCAGTTCATGGGGTCTCAAAGAGTTGGACACGACTGAGCAACTGAACTGAACTGTCAAAGCACATTTCATTTTGCTTTAACCAAAAACCAATAAAAAAGTAAAACAAACAAACAAAAATGCTATATTAAATGGGATGGAAAAATTATTCTGTGGAATAATTATAAGTGAAAATCAACTTGTTTCTTCTTTAGTTCCACTTAGTTCAAACCTTTAAAATAATTGCTTTTGCGAAGCCTCCTTTCAGGCTCAGCCTAATTTTATTACTTGTGAAAAAACATAGACAAAGATTTGTGGTGAACTAGACTTTTTTTCCTGTCTATGCACAGACCATGTTACCTATGAACATGACAAATCCCACTTCCTGTTTGAAGGAGTCACACGGGAACCGGATACTATGTATATGCGCTGCCAGGCACACAGAGCACTGAACTCTCAGCCTGAGGCGGAACTAGGCACATTTGTGCAGGGGAATCCATGCCTCATGCTGCTCTCCAGTCTGCCCTGGGTGATCCTGGCCTTCATCTTCTCTGGTAGGTATTCTAAAAGAGAAGCAAACATCTTATGATTTCAGCTTGGCTTTTTTTTAGTCTAATTCCTATACTATTTTATTCACTGCTCCATCTTTGTTTTCTGATTTTCCCCACAGGATCCAGTGTAGCCCAGAGAGTTACTCAAGACCAGCCAGACATTTCCAGTCAAGTTGGGGAGGTAGTCACCCTGAGCTGTCGATATGAGACAATTCAGAGCCGTTACAACATTTTTTGGTATAAACAACTTCCCAGTGGAGAGATGATTTACGTTATGGGTCAGGGTTCTTCTAGCCAGAATGCAAGGTATGGCCGCTACTCTGTAAATTTACAGAAATCACGTAAATCCATCAGCCTCATGATTTCAGACTTACAGCTGGAAGACTCTGCAAAATACTTCTGTGCTCTCTGGGAACTCACAGTGCTTGAAGTAATAGGAAAAGCTGAACAAAAACCTCAGAGCTTAATAAGAGAGAGCCCTGCTGCTGCAGGACCCAGGCTGAAATACACACCTGCAGACCCCAGACAAGAAATGGTAGTCCTGCGGTTGCTTCATTTGTGGTCTGGATCAGAAGATGTAATTCTAAATAAAAGCTCCTTCTATGTCATTTGGCAGCACAGGCCTAGAGTAACTTTCTACTGATACATTCTCCTCCTGAATTTTTGACTTTAAATCAGCCACACAGAACATGTGCAAAAGCTGTCTAAATTTGAAAACTTGTCCCGTAAAAATGCAGAATGGCAGTTTCACCTAAAGAGGCTGACATCACAAATCTGGATCTAGAAGCTGAAATTGTCATGGAAATCATCTCCTTAGTCCTTTCCCCTCAGACTTCATGTTGGGGCACAACTGGAGGAGACCCACCAGTGATGTAGAGTAAGAGATAAGTTATAAGGACTACAACACAGGCAATGGCAGAGCTGGTGGAAGAGTTCATAAAGACTGTTACATTTGCATTTGGTGTTGAGTTGAATTCACTGTAAGTCAACTAGAGTAACATTGGTGAAGGAAAGTTGCATGTGGACAAAAGCATGGACAAACTGTGGCATGTATGGAAATATACGAGGACAATGGAACCCACAAGACACTCTCAGACTTGTCTTTCTCTGACCTCCTTAGGGCTCACAGTGGTGGGTGACCTTCAGAAGTGGGTGTCATTTGCCATCATGCTATATGCATACTTGGTCTAATACAAACAGAACATAAGAGATCTGGTGGAAGGTCGAGAGGTTTTAGGTCAACAATAAATTGAACTATCAGAGCAGCAGCAACAGTGTGTATTGCCATAGTGCCTGGAGCCCCCCACCAACCTAGAAACATAGAAACATGCTACTTCATCATAAAGCGAAGTTGCTCAGTTGTGTCCAACTCTTTGCATCCCCATGAGCAGTAGCCTGCACCTGGCTCCTCCGTCCATAGGATTTTCTAGGCAAGAGTACTGGAGTGGGTTGCCATTTCCTTCTCCAGGGAATCTTCCAGACCCAGGGATCGAACCCAGGTCTCCCGCATTGTAGACAGACACTTTACCATCTGAGCCACCAGGGAAGTGGTGGCTTACTTACTTCATCATAAGTACCTTCCAAAACTTACATGAATCTCTTTCATGGCCACCCTGACCCAGAACAATACAGGGAAGCAAATCCTAGGAAATAGATTTTCAGATTGTTAAGTTGACACAGGACAAACCTACCATAACAGCTTAACTGGTTAACTTCCCTCCTTGTTAAGTAGGCATTCATCAGTACCTGTTTGCATAACACAGCTTTCTAATAAAGACCACAGGAAAACTACGCTTCCTGTTAATATGATGCAATTATTCATTCAACCAAAACAAGCTGTCTCCTTCAAAGAGAATACCAAATTCATTTATCCATTTAAGATTCTTTCCTCTTCTAGCTAAATCACATTCTCCCACTGAATTCTGTATCTTAACTACCGGATACCATGAGATAAAGATTAATCTGTAGTGGTATATTTTATGTTATGACAGGCAGACAAACAGGAGCGGGAAGTTAAAAATGGTTAATGCATACATAAATACATTCAGATAAAATGAAAATAATTTTATAACTACTATAGCTTTTGTTACTGCAAATGACCACATGAGTTTAACTAGGATTTATAACTACCTCAATCTATTACCCAATCCATAAGTTCTTTATCATAGCAAGAACCTCCACTCACTATTGTACTTGACTTCCGATAGCTGCTTATTCAGGAGCGTTGCTATGTGGAAAGTCATAAAGATGAATAAATTCTGCAAGTCAACCAGTATGGTTTTAGCAGAAGTTTGCAAGGCACTGAAGACAAATCCAAGGGTCTAGTTTAGTGAGAAAAAAATCTTACTAATACTCATGGGAAATTGATGCATTGTATTCTGGGAAATATCATTAAGAGTGATACCTGACTATCATCACAAGCAACAGCAGTCACAAAGGAAAGCATTTATAAATTTTCTAAAGAAACCAAACAAATCAAACTTGCAAGGGAGATTCTTATGAGTATGAAAGTATATTTTTAAATTGCTTTTTTTTGTCATTGTTGAAAATCACTGCTGCTACTGCTACTGCTAAGTCGCTTCAGTCGTGTCCGACTCTGTGCGACCCCACAGACGGTAGCCCATCAGGCTCCCCCGTCCCTGGGATTCTCCAGGCAAGAACACTGGAGTGGGTTGCCATTTCCTTCTCCAATGCATGAAAGTGAGAAGTAAAAGTGAAGTTGCTCAGTCGTGTCTGACTCTTAGCAACCCCATGGACTGCAGCCTAGCAGGCTCCTCCGCCCATGGGATTTCCAGGCAAGAGTACTGGAGTGGGGTGCCATTGCCTTCTCCAGAAAATCACTGCTAAGAGAGTGGAAAGTCAACACCAGCGTGGAAAGCAATATATGAAAAAGAAATTTCTGAAAAAGGAATCAAATGTAGAATATATTAAAAGCTCATAAATCAATAAGAAAACAGTTAACAGAGTGGCAAAATCTTAGAGATCCAAATCAAAATATTATATCCAATAGGTAGTAAACATGTAAGATGACCTTGATTTTACTGTTTTTAGGAAAACCAAAATCAAACCTCACCTCTTTCATCTATGTCCTTTCGGCACCCTGAGCGGATCAATGTATCAGTGTAGCTAGTTGTATATAATACCAAAAGGATAAAGGAAAAATAATGACTGTCTCCAGGAAAATAAGAGATTAAGTAAATGTCCTAGAAGCTCATCCCTGAACTGATGTTGTTCGGGGGGTGGAGGGTCAGAGGGAAGCAGATCACAGATCTGGACGCTTGAATGAAAGGCAAGTTTTGGTAGAATAAAGAAAGTTAATATTTACTGAACTTACTATATGTCAGGAACTGCAGAATGCATTTCCAATTCATTATCTAATCTAAATATCAAAACCATATGAGACAGATTTTATTGTTCCAATGCTTGTAATCTTTGGGAAATGAGACATACATAACTTTCCAAACTGTGAAAAATGTCTCAAACTCAAGTCATCTAGAGAGTACCATTTAGAGGGCTCCTTGGAGAAGATTTGGGTATGAGGAATCACTTGACCCAGAACAGGATGAATGGATGTTTCAGTGACGGTGACACTATAGTTAAAATGGAACCTAAAGAGATCTGTGAAGAATGGTTCTATTAAAATCTGAAATACATTCTAGAATTGACACCAAAAAAAAAAAAAAGGATGCTCTTTTCATCACAGGGGATTAGAATGCAAACTTAGGAAGCAATGCAAACTTATCTCAGGCAAGTTTGAACTTGGAGTACAAAATGAAGCAGGGCAAAGGCTAACACAGTTTTGCCAAGAAAACACACTGATCATAGCAAATACCCTCTTCCAACAACACAAGAGACCATCTACACTTGAATATCACCAGATGGTTAATACAGAAATAAGACTGGTTATATTCTTTGCAGCAAGGATGGAGAAATTCTTTCAATTCAGTTCAGTTTCTCAGTCATGTCTGACTCTTTGCGAACCCTGAACTGCAGCACGCCAGGTCTCCCTGTCCATCACCAACTCCCGGAGTCCACCCAAACCCATGTCCATTGAGTTGGTGATGCCATCCAGCCATCTCATCCTCTGTCGTCCCCTTCTCCTGCCCTCAATCTTTCCCAGCATCAGAGTCTTTTCCAATGAGTCAGCTCTTTGCATCAGGTGACCAAAGTATTGGAGTTTCAGCTTCAACATCAGTCCTTCCGATGAATACCCAGACTTATCTCCTTCAGAATGGACTGGTTGGATCTCCTTGCAGTCCAAGGGACTCTCAAGAGTCTTCTCAAATACCACAGTTCAAAAGCATCAATTCTTCAGCACTCAGCTTTCTTTATAGTCCAACCCTCACATCCATACATGACCACAGGGAAAACCATAGCCTTGACTAGACGAACCTTTGTTGGCAAAGTAATGTCTCTGCTTTTTAATATGCTATCTACGTTTGTCATAACTTTCCTTCCAAGGAATAAGCATCTTTTAATTTCATGGCTGCAGTCACCATCCACAGGGATTTTGGAGCTACTCAAAAATAGTCTCTCACTGCTTCCACTCTTTCCCCATCTATTTGCCATGAAGTGATAGGACTGGATGCCATGATTTTAGTTTTCTGAATGTTGAGCTTTAAGCCAACATTTTCACTCTCTTCTTTCACTTTCATCAATAGGCTCTTTAGTTCTTCTTTGCTTTCTGCCATATGGGTGGTGTCATCTGAATATTTAAGGTTGTTGATATTTCTCCCAGCAATCTTGATTCCAGTTTGTGCTTCCTCCAGCCTAGCATTTTACATGATGTCCACTGCATAGAAGTTAAATAAGCAGGGTGACAATATACAGCCTCAGTGTACTCCTTTTCCTATTTGGAACCAGTCTGTTGTTCCATGTCCAGATTTAACTGTTGCTTCTGGACCTGCATATAGGTTTCTCAAGAGGCAGGTCAGCTGGTCTGGTATTCCCATCTCTTTTAGAATTTTCCACAGTTTATTGTGATCCACACAGTCAAAGGCTTTGGATAGTCAATAAAGCAGAAGTAGATGTTTTTCTGGAACTCTCTTGCTTTTTCTGATGATCGAGTGGATGTTGGCAATTTGATCTCTGGTTCCTCTGCCTTTTCTAAAGCCAGCTTGAACTTCTGGAAGTTCACGGTTCACATATTGCTGAAGCCTGGCTTGGAAAATTTTAAGTATCACTTTACTAGCATGTGAGATGAGCCTTTACAGTCAGCAAAAACAAGATCTGGAGCTGACTGTGGTCAGATCATGGGCTCCTTATTTTAAAATTCAGGTTTAAATTGAAGAAAGGCTGGAGAACCACTAGGCCATTCAGGTACGACCTAAATCAAATCCCTTAATTTAACTAATTTAAACAATATTCAACATAACATTTTTATTAAACTCAATAAATTCATTGGCTCATTTAGCAAACAGATAATTCTTGAGTGCCTAGTCTGTACCAACCTCTCTTATAAATATTTGAATTATATGGGCTTTTGAGTAAATTTTAACTATGAGAATGTTGGATACAAAATGAAAACTAGAGATCAAGAAGTAAGAATCATATGACTGCAATAAAGCAGTTAAAGATAGTTAAAACCTTCTATAAAGTGTTTAGGACCAAGAAAATACAGATGAGTACAGAGGTATTACAAATAAGATGTGTGTGCTGTGTGGTAAGCTGCTTCAGTCATGTGTGACCCTGTGAATGCCTGGTCTATAGCCCAGCAGGCTCCCTTGTCCAAAGGATTCTCCAGGCACAAATATTGGAGTGGGTTGCCATGCCCTTCTCCAGGCCATCTTCTCAATCCAGGGATTGAAACTGTGTCTCTTAAGTCTCCTGCATTGGCAGCTGAGTTCTTTACTAGTCACCTGAATTGAAAGTGAAAGTCGCTCAGTCATGTCTGACTCTGTGAACCCATGGACCGTAGTCCATGGAATTCTCCAGGGCAGAATACTGGAGTGGGTAGCCTATCCCTTCTCCAGTGTATCTTCCCAATCCAGGAATCGAACCAGGGTCTCCTACACTGCAGGTGGGTTTACCAACTGAACCATCAGGGAGTTACCTGGGAAGCCTATTTACCCTCAAACCTGAGGAACTTTTCAAATAGTTCCTTTTGACTTTGGATCTGGGTTTAGCTCTCCAGTTCTTCTATTCAGTCACAAGAGGGGGCAGCTTCATCTGAAAACTGTTTCTGGGAGAAGGGAAGGGAAATTTGTTTTCCACTGACGTGCCAAAAAAAAGGGGGGGAAATGACATGCTTTCATCTTCTTTAGACGACTTGTGCTTTATTATCCCTGTTGAATGTGTGTGGTCAAGGATTCAGGGGATCTTAGCCCAATAGCCTAAGCCCTTTCCATGTACCTCCCTAAACACTGCTTTCTCGTTTCCCTGCTCTGATTATCCCTTCACCTCTCTATTCCTTAAAATCTTTTTCCCGCCTCCAGCTTTTTTTACCACTCACACTCATCTCCAGCCGAACCCCACTTGGTTTGCCTTTCTTTCTGTCTATTCCTCTGCCTTAGCATCCCTGCTGCACATCAGCCACAAGCATTGGCATAGGGAATATGAAGATTATGGACCGAGGAGGATGAGGTGAGCACCATCTATGTCAATCAGTTAGTATATTAAGAACAGATGCATGAAAAATGTCTACCTAGATGGTGATAGATGCATGATTTCAAGAACATTTACAAGAGCTCTGAGTTCCAGGATGTGTAGCTTTTAGTCTCAATGTTAATCTTTCCATCTCCCAGGCCACATCCTATTTTGGAACCACTTTCACACTGTCTCCACCCCAGCAACTCATGATAACCTGAAATGTGGATAAGAATTTTCATCATCTTACAACACAGAGCTCAGTGCATTTTTCTGGGATTAAATACTGTATTCCACAAGCTTCTTGGAGCATCAGCCAATTTCTTAAGTAACAAATGATAGACCAATGGTTGTGCATAGACACATCACTGTGATTGGTGTTCCTTTGCCAGAACCAGATGTTAAACTTCACAGATGACTGCACAGTGAGCTGGGAATGTTTCACCATCTTTTGGGGACATGACAAAATAGGGGAGGAAGACCTAGATAAGGAACTGCTTGATCATTGGCTGCGAAGGTCCTGGCAACAGCACAGTGGTATCTGCTGCACTCATTGTAAGTCTTTACCAACAGCTGTTGCCTCTGTTCCCTGGAACCTCCTTAAGCCAAGGATCAGACACAAGTCTGAGCTCTGAGCCCGTGGTCCTAGCTTGTCCTTGAAGTATGAGGCTGGTGACTGGAGTAACTGTGTTTCTGACCTTGGGTAAGAGTTCTCTGTCTACAAGGGATGACTTGAGGGCAAAGGGCCACAGAGTTATTTGCTCTCTACTCCTCTCCCTGTGCTGTATTCAGCCTTATAGTGATGGAACTGAGAAATGATCTGTGCGTTTGCTAAAGGAGACAGGTTTCTACATGACACGTTAAGTCATGGCCATGATTCTGGATGAGTCCTTAGCAGTGAGCAGGTTGTAGGAAATCTCTCGGTCTATTAAGCCAACGACCCGTGGAACAAAGCCTATGGATCTCTGACTCTTGCCTCGTCTTTGGTCTCTATAATTTGTTGCTGTTCAGTCACTAAGTTGTATAAAACTTTTTACATACATGGATGGCAGTATGCCAGGCTCCTCTGTCCTCACTATCTCCTGGAGTATGCTCAAATTCATGTCCATTAAGACGATAATGCTGTTTAACCGTCTCACCCTCTGCAGCCCCCTTCTCCTTTTGCCTTCAGTCTTTCCCAGAATCAGGATATTTCCAATGAGTCGGGTCTTGTCATCAAGTGAACAAAGTATTGGAACTTCAGTTTCAGCATCAGTCCTTCCAATGAATATTTAGGGTTCATTTCCTTTAGATTGACTGGCTTGATCTCCTTGCAGTTCAATAATGAACACCAACAATATTTTTTTCAGGACATAAATAGAAAAACTGGAGTAGGGGTTAGGGACAGGCAGTTATGAGAGGGTTATGACTTTGATCCATAGAATTACACTGATTTGTGCTCTGGAGCTAATTTGATTTCTTAACCGCATAGGGACTGTGATTGATGTAAGACCACTCAGCCCAGCTCCATGGATTGTGCTGAAGGAGAGGATGTAAACCTGCCTTGTAGTAACTATACCATTGGTGGAGATGACTATATACATACATATCAGCAAAATCCCAGTCAGAGCCCACAGCATGTCATTCACAACTTATGAAGCACAGTGAACAGCAGCATGGCCTCTCTGAACACAGCTTCTGACAGCACCTTGGTCCCTGCCCCAGGTCACCCTGAGAGACCCTGCTGTGCCCTGAGAGAGGCGCGCTGGAACAGATGGGGCTGCACCTGTGCAGTTTCTCTGGTGGCCAGAAGGGGGGGACACATCAAGGGAAGCAGTCACGAGAGCAAATCTAGGGTCATCTAGAAGGAGAGTCAGAGAGCAATAAGAGATTATGAAAATGAAGGGAAGGAAAGGGAAGAAGATAGATAAAGAAAAGATGAAAAGGAGGACAAGGAAGTGGTGCTTCACTGGTTGGTGTGGCTGAGAAGAATTATCCTGCTGCTAAGAATCTAATTGCAACACGGAAATCAAGCGAGACGCATTAACACTTTGTCATGGTTCTTTCTTGCATCAATAAAATGTTAGTTCCAGTGTTAGTCTCAACCTGAAAATGAGAAAAATACAAATAATTCTCCTGTTCCAAAGGCTTCTTTTATGTGTGGCCTCAAGAACTGTAGCCTGCTAGGCTCCTCTGTACAAGGGATTTTTCAGGCAAGAATACTGGAGTGGGTTGCCATTTCTTCCTCCATGGGATCATCCTGACCCAGGGATCAAATGTGGTCTTTTTTGTCTCCAGCACTGCAGGCAGATTATTTACCACTGTGCCACCTGGAAGTGGTCCAGTTCATTCTTTACAATGTTCATGTAGTACTCTGAAACATTCTGTCATTAATGGCCTTTCCATTAATAAATAATTGTTTCTATTGCTGTGCTGTCATAAAGAGTGTTGTCTTTATATATCTTTGTAATTCATTTCTGTATCTATGGGGACATCTCTATTATAATGTATTTCTGAAACTAGAATGCTTTCACAAAACAAGGTGCTTTTAAAATTTTTTTGAAAATTGACAACTTGCCATTCATGTGGTATAAACAAATATATTTCAGCTAACAGGGAGAAGGTGCAGTTTACATCCTCTAAAAATTGAGAAATACCAATATTTTTCATTTTAACAATCTAAATAAACTTTATTGATAGTCATTTTACTGGTCCCCAGGCTTCCTACAGAATTCCAAGGAATTGCAAGGAGAGATAAGGGAGCCCTCCTCAGTGATCAATGAAAAGAAATAGAGGAAAACAATAGAATGGGAAAGACTAGAGAGTTCTTCAAGAAAATTAGAGATACTAAGGGGACATTAAATGCAAAGATGGGCACAATAAAGGACAGAAATAGTATGTATCTAACAGAAGTAGAAAATATTAAGAAGAGGTGGCAAGAATACACAGAAGAACTATATAAAAAAGATCTTCATGACCCAGACAGCCATGATGGTGTGATCACTCACCTAGAGCCAGACATCCTGGAATGCAAAGTCAAGTGGTCCTTAGAAAGCATCGCTATGAACAAAGCCAGTGGAGGTGATGGAATTCCAATTGAGCTCTTTCAAATCCTAAAAGGTGATTCTGGCAAAGTGCTGCATTCAATATGCCAGCAAATTTGGAAAACTCAGCAGTGGCCACAGGACTGGAAAAGGTCAGTTTTCATTCCAATCTCAAAGAAAGGCAATGCTGAAGAATGTTCAAACTACCACACAATTGTACGCATCTCACACGCTAGCAAAGTAATGCTCAAAATTCTCCAAGACAGACTTCAACAGTACGTGAACTATGAACTTCCAGATGTTCAGGCTGGATTTAGAAAAGGCAGATGAGCCAGAGATCAAATTGCCAACATCAGCTAAAACATAAAAAAAGAAAGAGAGTTCCAGAAAAACATCTACTTCTGCTTTATTGACTATGCCAAAGACTTTGACTGTGTGGATCACAATAAACTGGGAAATTCTGAAAGAGATGGGAATACCAGGCCACCTAACCTTCCTCCTGAGAAACTGTATGCAGGTCAAGAAGCAACAGAACTAGACATGGAACTGGACATGGACTGGTTCAACTTGGGAAAGGAGTACATCAAGGCTGTCTATCGTCATCCTGCTTATTTAACTTATACGCAGAATACATCATGTGAAATGCTGGGCTGGATTAAGCACAAACTGGAATCAAGATTGCTGGGAGAAATATCAATAACGTCAGATATGCAGATGACCCCACCCTTATGGCAGAAAGTGAAGAAGAACTAAAGAGCCTCTTGATGAAAGTGAAAAAGTTGGCTTAAACTACAACATTCAGAAAACTAAGATCATGTCATCCAGCCCCATCATTTCATGGCAAATAGATGGGGAAATAGTGGAAACAGTGACAGACTTCATTTTTTTGGGCTCCAAATCACTGTAGATGATGACTGCAGCCATGAAATTAAAAGACACTTGCTCCTTGGAAGAAAAGCTATGACCAACCTATATAGCATACTAAAAAGTGGAGACATTACTTTGCCAACAAAGGTCCTTCTCATCAAAGCTATTGTTTTTCCAGTAGTCATGTATGGATGTGAGAATTGGACTATAAAGAAAGCTGAGTGCCAAAGAATTGATGCTTTTGAACTTTGGTGTTAGAGTAGACTCTTGAGAGTCCGCTGGACTCCAAGGAGATCAAGCCAGTCAGTCCTAAAGGAAATCAGTCCTGAATATTCACTAGAAGGACTGATGCTGAAACTGAAGCTCCAATACTTTGGCCACCTGATGGGAAGAATTGATTCATTGGAAAAGACCCTGATGCTGGGAAACACTGAAGGCGGGAGAAGGGGATGACAGAACATGAGATGGTTGGATGGCATCACCGACTCAGTGGACATGAGTTTGAGTAAGTTCCAGGAGTTGGTAATGGACAGGAAAGCCTGGCATGCCGCAGCCCATGAGGTCACAAAGAGTCAGACACAACTAAGTGACCGAGCTGAACTGAACATCCATACAATAAAATATAATTTATAGATCTGTTTCAAATTGCAATAGGGTTAAGTTCAATAAACCATTTTAAGTTGAAAATATCAGTAAGTGGAAAATTCATTTAATATACTTACCCTACTGTGAGTCAGAGCTTCGCCTGGCCTTCCTTAAAGGTATTATACTGAAAGTGAAAAACATAATGGTTGTATGGGTACAGAATGGCTGTAAGTGTATCAATTGTTTACCCTCCTGTTCCTGGGTCTGACTGAGAGCTCAGATCACTGTTGCTACCAAGAACCATCAGAGGATGTAATACAGTATGCTGCTAGCATGGAGAAAGATCAAAATTCAAAGTATGGTTTGTAGTGAAGGCATACATAGCTTTCTCTAAACCAGAAAGTCAAAAATCCTAAGTTGATTCATCATAAGTTAGAGACAGTCTGTTGTGATTAAAAGAAAACAGAGTATTGATACACCCAATAGCCTAGATGGATCTCAATGCTGAGTGAAAAAAAAGTCAGTCTCAGAAGACCACATGGTAGATGATTACACTTAACATATTTTTATGATTGTATACATAATGTATGAGTTTACTTACATAGAGTTCTCATAAAGACAAAATATAGAGATGAAAAGATTGGCATCTGCTAGGGGTCATCACCAGTTGCAGGGATGGGGAGGGTGTTAAAATGGTTATCTTTAGAGAGATGGAACAATTCTGTATTATGATTTTAGTGGTGGTACAAAAACCTACACCTGTGACAAAATTTCATAGAGCTATGCATAAAAAAGAGTGCATATAAAGCTGAGGTATCAGGTTATCATTTGTATTTTAGCAATATTTTAGAGCTCTAAAACCCAGAAAAAATTTCATTAAAACTTTGGTTAAGAGCCTTTCTCCAAAGCCAAAGTCTGTGAATTTTTAAATAGAGTATTTAGACTTTGGATGGAGAAATGTAAGCATAGGCTAAGTGAATGACTAGTAAGTAAGCAGATTACAAGAAGGGTTCATAGCTTATACTACACCTTATTTCAGGTCTGTTCATGTTGCTGCAGATGGCATTATTTTGTTCTTTTTCATGGCTGAGTGCTTTCATTGTGGGCTTTTCCTGGTGGCTCTGTGGTAAAGAATCTGCTTGCCAAGCAGGAGACGTGGGTTCAATCCCTGGGTCAGGTATAGCCCCTGCAGAAGGAAATGGCACCCCACTCCAGTATTTTTGCTTGAGAAATTCCATGAACAAAGGAGCCTAATGGGCTAGAGTCCATGGGGTCACAGAGTCGGACAGCACTCAGCGCCTAAAGAGCAGCGGAGGTCCCACTGTGCACACGCACCGCGTGCGCCGCCACCTGTGCACGGGCATTTCATTCTGCTGTAACGAAAGACTGTAAGTCAGCTAGACGCCAGGATAATAAATAACAAATCCTACTTTAGGTGGGACGGCAAAATTATTCTGTTGAATAATCATCAATGAATGTCAACTTGTTTGTTCTTCAATACCCGTCAGCTCAAATCTTTACTAATAACTGCTTTTGCAAAGTCCTCTTTCAGGCTCGAACTGAAGCAGGGTCTCCTGCATTGCAGGCAGATTCTTTACCAACTAAGTTATCAGGGAAGCCCTTTTTTCAGACTCAGTGTAACTTAATTACCAGTGAAAGAAAAATAGACAAAGTAAAGGTTTGTGGTGAATCACAATTTTTTCGCCATCTGTGCACAGACGACGTTACCTTGAACATGACAAACCCCACTTCCTGTTTGAAGGAGTCACACAGGAACCAGGTCCTATGTATATGTGCTGCCAGGAACACAAGACACGGAACTCTCAGCTTGAGGCAGACTGAGCACATTTGTTCAGAGGAATCCGTGCCTCATGCCTCTCTCCAGTCTGCTCTGGGTATTCCTGGTCTTCACCTTCTCTGGTAGGGATGCTTCCGAGCATGGGTGCACGTGTTCAGGGTGAAAGGACTGCACACAGGCACATGGAGCTTCACAGGGACTTGGGGAGGAAAGGAGGACTGGAGAAAAGCAAATGTCTTATGATTTCAGTTTGGTTTTTATTTTGGAGACCTAAATGAGTCTAATTCCTACACTATTTTATTCACTGCTTCATCTTGGTTTTTTGATTTTTTTCACAGGATCTGGTGTGGCCCAGAAAGTTACTCAAGGTCAGCCAGACACATCCAATCAAGCTGGGGAGTCGGCCACCGTGAGCTGTCAGTATGAGGCAAGCTGGAGCAGTGATGACATTTATTGGTATAAGCAGCCTCCCAGTGGAGAGATGATTTACCTTATTGGTCAGAATTCTTATAGCCCGAATGCAAGGGATGGCCGCTACTCCATAAATTTTCAGAGATCACGTAAAGCCGTCAGCCTCATTATCTCAGCCTTAAAGCTGGAAGACTCTGCAAAGTACTTCTGTGCTCTCTGGGAATTCACAGTGGTTGAAGTGATAGGAAAAGCTGAACAAAAACTCCTGAGCTGGATAAGAGAGAAGACCCCCTCCCCCACAACCCCACTCCCTCCTACCCCCACTGCAGGGCTACCACCAAAATACACACCTGCAGACCCCAGACAAGAAATGATAGTCCTGTGCTTGTTTCATCTGTGGTCTGGATCAGAGGATTTAATACTAAAGGAAAGCTCCTTCCATGTCATTTGGAAGCAGGTGTCCAGGGTAACTGTCTACTGCTATATTCTCATCTTGAATTTTTGCCTTTTAAGTCACCCATCCAGAGCATGTGTAAAGTTGTCTAAATTTGTGAACTTTCCCCGTAAGAATATAAAATGGCAGTTTCACCTAAAGATCCTTACATCACAAATCTGAGTCTAGAAGCTGAAATCGTCATGAAAATCATTTCCTTAGTCCTTTCCTCTCAGATTTTGTGTTGGGGCACAATCAGAGAAGAGGAACCACCAGTGATGTAGAGTAAGAGATAAGTTATAAGGATTAGAACACCGGCAATAGTTAGAGCTGGTGGAAGAGTTCATAAAAACTGTTGTATTTGTATTTGGTGTTGAGTCTAATTCACTCTAAGTCAACTAGAGTAACGTTTGTGAAGAAAAGTTGGATGTGGACATAAGCATGGAGAAACTGTGACATGTATGGAAGTGTGTGAAGACAATGGAACCCACAAGACACTAAAACTTGTCTGTCTCTAACCTCCTTCAGTCTCACAGTGGTGGGTGACCTTCAGGAGAAGTGGATGTCATTTGCCATCATGCTACATGCATACTTGGTCTAATACGAAGAGAACATGAGGAAGAGATCTGACGGGAGGTAGAGGAGTTGTGAGTCAGTAATAAGTTGAACTATCAGATCAGCAGCAACAGTATGTATTGCCATAGCCCCTGAAGCTCTGCACCAACCCGCGGAACATAAAAATAACGGCTACTTCATCACAAGTACCTTCCAAAACTCACACAAATCTCTTTCATGGCCAAGCCTAACCCAGAACAAAAGGGGGAAGCAAATTCGAGGAAATAGATTTCCAGATAATTAAGCTGAAACAGTACAAAGATATCATAATACTTTAACTAGTTAACTTCCCTCTTGTTAACTAGGTATTCATCGGTACCTCCTTGAACAACACAACTTTCTAATAAGGACAACAGGAAAATTATGCTTCCTGTTAATATGATGCAATTATTTCTTTAATCAACCAAAGCAACCTCTCTCGCTCAAAGAGAATACCAAGTTCATTTATCCATTTAGGGGTGATGTTATTTCCTCTGATAGCTAAGTCAAAGGATCCACTGAATTCTTTAACTTGACTACTGAGATATAAGGAGATAAAAATTGTAATAGCACATTTTATTGGAGAAGGCAATGGCACCCCACTCCAGCAGTCTTGCCTGGAAAATCCCAGGGACGGAGGAGCCTGCTGGGCTGCCGTCCATGGGGTCACGAAGAATCGAACACGACTGAGTGACTTCCCTTTTACTTTTCACTTTCGTGCATTGGAGAAGAAAATGGCAACCCACTCCAGTGTTCTTCCCTGGAGCATCCCAGGGACAAGGGAGCCTGGTGGGCTGCCGTCTATGGGGTCACACAGAGTCGGACATGACTGAAGTGACTTAGCAGCAGCAGCAGCACATTTTATGCTTCTATAGGGAGGAAAACTGGAGATGGAAGTTAAAAATGATTAAGGTATACATAAATATACTCATATAAAATGAAAGTAATTTCATAACTATTATATTTTTTGTTACTGCAAATGGCCACATGGTTATAACTGGTATTTATAACTACCTCATGTATTACTTATTCTATAATGTCTTTGCTCATAGCAAGAATCTCCACTCACTGTTGTACTTAACTTCATATAAAACAAGCTCCTTATTCAGGAACAACCCTATATGGAAAGTAATAAAGATGAATAAGGAATTCTGCAAGTCCACCTCTGTGGTTTTGGCAGAAGTTTGCAAAGCATTGAAGACAAATCCAAGCGTCTGTTTTAGTGGGAAAAACTCTTACTAATACTCAGGGGAAATTGATATGCTGTAATCTGGGAAACATCATTAATAATGATACATGACTTATCACAGGCAATAATAGTCGCAAAAGGTAAGCACTCTAGAGAAAACAAACACATAAAAGTTTCAAAGGAGCTTCTTATGAGCATGCAAGTATATTTTAAAATTGTTTTTGTTTGTTAAAAATCACTGCAAAGAGAGGGAAATGTCAAGGCCTGATTGGAAGGCTATGTATGCAATACACAGTCCTGAAAAAAGACTCAAATTCAGGATATATTAAAAGTGCATAAATCAATAAGAAGAGAAAATAGCTAATAAGAATAGCAAAATCTTAGAGATCCAAATCAGAAATATCATATCCAATAAGTAGTAAACATGCAATATGACCTTGATTTTACTGTTTTTACAGAAACCAAAATCCAACCTCATCTGTTCCATCTGTGTCCTTTCAGCCTGAGTGTATCAATGTAGCTAGATGTATATGACACAGAAAGGATAAGGAAAAATAATGACTGTCTCCAGGAAAGTAAGTGATTAAGTAAATATCCTGGAAGCTTCCATTACTGAACTGATGTGTGGGGAGGGGGGGAGGGGGAAGTAGGACACAGCAGTAGACTTTGAAGGAAAAATATTCTTTAGTAGAATAAAGAAAGTTGATATTTATTGAGCTTACTATAATATAGTAAAGCATGGGATGAATTTACAATCCATTATCTAATTTAAGTGTTAAAACCCTATGAGACAGGTTTTATTGTTTTATTTCTTTTAATTTTTGAGAAGTGAGACATAATTTTTCTAACTGTGAAAAGTGTCCCAAACTTTTATTGTCTTCCAGAGTGTACCATCTTAGAGGGCTCCTTAAGAGAAAGTTTGGGTATGGAGAAGCACTTGGATCTAAGACAGGGCGGCTGGATGTCTCAGTGATGGTGTCATTATGCCAGTTTAAACTGGAAACTAAAGGCAACTAGGAAAGAAGATGGTAAGCCTAGGTACAAATTGCCTCAGGATCAGTAGATGAGGAAATCATCCACTATCCAGTTAAGTGCTAAATGCTTTAGCAAGTTTGTTAGTTGAGATGTGCCTGGAAAAACAAAAGGTTACAGGAAAAGAAGAGATATTACCCTTAAACACTCCAAGCATATTCCTATATTAAGACCTGTGCCCCTTGCCTTTGCCCTCTCTGCTGCGACGCTATCCCTCAAAACATTTACATGGTGCACCTCTGAAAACTCAAATGTCACGCCTTTGTGAATGCTTTATCTTAATCTTACTATTTGTATTCCCAGAGAATCCGGCTCCCTCGACCGCGTAGCAAGAATGAAAGCGGAAGCACTGTGCCACCTGGTGTCCTGCTAAATATTTTGTGAGGCTGACACTGGGCACCTTGCTGCCCTCTAGTGATCATGGATTAAACTGCGGGTAAACCTAGTCAGTTGTATTAGCTGCCTGGAGAACCCCATGGACTGAAGAGCCTGAGTGGCTAAAGTCCAAAGGTTTCAAAGACTGAGAGGCTGAGCAAGTCCGCATGCACGCTAGTCACAATAGGGACTGCCGTTGTTGAATCAGTCAGTAAACGTCTCAGTGCAGAAATCATAGGAGATGAGAAGATTCGGGACAACTGGCTGGTTTTTAATCTTTGCCTACCAGATGTGAAAATGATTGACTTCAAATGACAAATATTGGGTTGGCCAAAATGTATCTTCATGTTTTCTTGTAACATCTTACATGCAATGATTTTTGGCTGGCAAGTAATAGGCTATCTTGAAGAGGAAGCTCAGAATTATTGCACAAAGGGTTGTTTTCTTTTTTCCTTCTTCTTCTGGTAAGTGAAATAGTTTCTACTGCTCTGTCCTTTCTTGTAGTATAGTATAGAAATATTCTGAGAATGGGAGCAAGACTCAAAAATGGGGAAAAAACTAAGCAATAATAGCAAACACTGCTTGGTATACTCATTCCAACAACAACATCTCAATCTCTCAATATAACACCCTGATGAACTGATTTTCCTTGAACAGAAAGAACATGATAGACCATGGAAACTTATGAAAATACATGAAATCTACAATTTAAACTGCCAAATATACCTCAAAAAATATTAAGCTCTATCTTGTGGATAGACTCCTTTGCAATTTGAGAGTTTGGCACTGTCCTTTCTTGTAGTATAGTATAGAAATATTCTGAGAATGGGAGCAAGACTCAAAAATGGGGAAAAAACTAAGCAATCATAGCAAACACTGCTTTGTATACTCATTCCAATAACAACATCTCAATCTCTCAATATAACACCCTGATGAACTGATTTTCCCTGAACAGAAAGAACATGATAGACCATGGAAACTTATGAAAATACATGAAATCTACCATTTAAACTGCCAAATATACCTCAAAAATATTAAGCTCTATCTTGTGTATAGACTTCTTTGCAATTTGAGAGTTTGGCTCCCAAATCCTCAACGTTCTGTGCATTGCCTCTAACTGAGTGCCTATGCTGGGGACAGTGTTGTGTGAGGTGATTTTCAGGTGTGTTCTCACTCACTTCTTATCCTAACCCTTCAAGGTTGGTTCCACACTACTTTATTAGGGAGACAATGTAACAGTGCTTGAGATGGAAGACCTGGATTATGTCTCTAGACCTATCACTCATTAGTTGAGTGATCTTGGGAGTATCACTTAATTATTTTTATGCTTCAGTTTGCTCATATCTGCAATGTGGATATTGATAGAATCTACCACGCAGGATAGATTGTTAGGAGAAGTGAATAAGATGATGAATGCCAATGTGAGCCCAGTGCCCAGCAGGATACTGACTATTCACAGAAATGGAAATTGAACATGAAAGAGGTTCAATACCTTGCCTGGTGTTGCAGAGTACGTGTCAGAGTGGAGCCTTCCCTCCATACCTTACTTAGAGCACAGGCCTTTCCTCATCCCAAGAGTAACTCTCTATCTTAATAGAGTATTGTATTGTCCTTAAAGTGCTCATCCAGTGCAGTGGGTGCTGTGCTGGTTTGATTCTTGGTCGGGGAGCTAAGATCCCACATGCCTTGTCCCCACTCCCCCCAAAAATTAAAAAACCCAGAAGCAATATTGTAACAAATTCAATAAATATATTAAAAATGATTGACATCAAGAAAATTATTTTTTAAAAAAGAAAGAAAATCAACAAGTAGACTCCTATTATTTTTAAAACATATAACCTCTGACATTTAAAACATTTACAGAATATTATAAATGTTAAGAGCATGACAAATTCCAAACATGATATGCTCCATACCAGATAGATAAGTGTTCTAATTCTTACTATGGCACTTCCCTGATATTTCACCTTGTGTTAATCACCCAAACTCTTTGAGCTACAGTTTTTGTTATTTGTAAATTAGGAATAATAATCTATTGTGTGACTTTAATATTAGAATAATGTACATGAAGCAAAAGAAAATTCAGCACACTATGTGGGTGAACATTTCTATTTGATCCTATTATTATTAAAACATATAACCTCTGACATTTAAAACATTTACAGAATATTATAAATGTAAGAGCATGATAAATTCCAAACATGATATGCTCCATACCAGACAGATAAGTGTTCTAATTCTTACTATGCCACTTCCCTGATATTTCACCTTGAGTTAATCACCCAAACTCTTTGAGCTATAGTTTTTATTATTTGTAAATTAGGAATAATAGTCACTCTATTGTGTGACTTTCATATTAGAATAATGTACATGAAGCAAAAGAAAATTCAGCACATTATGTGGGTGAACATTTCTATTTGGGGAATCTGAAAGTTTTAAAAATTTTGTTTAAAATACATATAAAGATTCTTAACCAAAGTGGAATTCATGTCACATATTACCATCCCACTCTCTCCAGCTGAATAGTAGTAGTCCATGATGAAGCAGCCCACTTCTGAAAGGTTGTCAGTTCTCTTTGTGTAGTGAGCTCATCTCAATGTTTGTGAAGTTGCTCTCAAGAAAGCAGTGTTTGATCCCTCATTTTGAACCACAGGCAACTGATTCTAGGGCAGAAATGGTTGGTGTGTTTCTAGCACATGTATGTGGTCTTGTTTCTGATTGGTTGTGCAACCAGGTACAGAAAGCTATTTTCTGAAGCAGCATGTTTCACAGATCTAGGCTGCAGAACGTTCCTCTGCTGAGGAAACTTCATCAGGATAAATGGAGAGGAACACTTTGCCAGCCTCATGGCTGATCCTGTGGCTTCATCTTGGCCGTAAGTCCTGGGGCTGCTGAAGACATTCTGAACAGTCTGGGTGGTGATGGGGAAAGAGGGAGATGCAGCCAGGCACCTCAAGACTCTAATATTTGGGAATGTGTGAAGGCAATGAACACTCTGTAGAGAAATCAGTTTCTATGTGTGACCTTGTCTTTCTGAACAGGAGTGAGCAGCCTCTTGATGTGGAACAGCGTCCTCCCTTGCTGTGGGTTCAGGAAGGAGAAAGCACCAATTTCACCTGCCGTTTCCCTTCCAGCTCTTTCTATGCTTTACACTGGTACAGATGGGAACCTGCAAAGGGCCCCAAGAACCTGTTTGTAATAAGTGTAAATGGGGATGAAAAGAAGCAAGGACGAGTGAGAGCCACTCTGAATACTAAGGAGGGCTACAGCTCCATGTACATCAGAGGATCCCAGCCTGAAGACTCAGCCACCTACCTCTGTGCCTCCACACAGTGCCACTAAGCCCCCTGCAGCCCGTACCCAAACCTGTGCCTGCTGCTGCTCTGGGACCAGCACTGAGGAAGAGCCATTGTTGGGAGGAAAAGGGAAATTCAATGAAAGACAGTGTTTTCAGTAATCAGGGGGAAATGCAGACATAGATAAACAGGCGTTCCAGTCGCTGTAGCTCCCTCAACTAACTAGATTGTTTCTAAACATCACTCATCTCCACTACCACCAGTATATTGGCCATATCATTGATTCCAATTCCTAGGCTCCTCTTTCCCTGTGATTCCAAGTGAACGAGATAGTTTTCAAACCTATCTAAATAATATGGTTATTCCTGGGTAATATTTACCCTTCACTACTGCTGCCTCCTAAGAGCTAGTCTTTATGGTATTTCCTTATGTGCATGAATGTAATATGGGGATATGCTGTCTCACACATCTGGCATGGAAGTCTGCATGTTATATACCAAACAGTCAATTCTGTCTCATTTAACTCGTTGGAGATTTTGGTTTTGCTTTAGTTCAAACTTCCTGCTACGTGAATATCTGTATGTCATTTCTTTACTGTGTGGTTGTTTGCATTTTTAAAAATCACTGTGGTATCCGGAAGGAGCATTAATAGCAGAAATTCACTAGTAAACTTGGTCTCTCCCCCAGCTTATATTGTAACTGTGATAATGAATAAGTAACTGAACTCCAGGATCTGAGTTTCTTATTTAGTAATTTCCAGGTATATGAAGCTGATCAATTATCTGTCCTGTGCTCATTT
Source organism: Aepyceros melampus (assembly GCA_006408695.1). Classification (NCBI taxonomy): domain Eukaryota; kingdom Metazoa; phylum Chordata; class Mammalia; order Artiodactyla; family Bovidae; genus Aepyceros; species Aepyceros melampus. The sequence goes on from SJXQ01005698.1 coordinate 30,596, forward strand.
TGTAGATTTCCAAATAACCCGCCAGTTTAATCCCATATTGGGCTTCTCTGATGGCTCAGATGGTAAAGAATCTGCCCACAATGCAGGAGAGCCGTATTCGATCCCTGGGTCAGGAAGATCCCCTGGAGGAGGGAATGGCTACGCATTCCAGTATTCTGGCCTGGGTAATTCCATGGGCAGAGGAGCCTGGTGGGCTATAGTCCGTGGAGTCATAGAGAGCTGGACACGACTGAGCGACTGACAGTTTCACTTGACACCGCATCGGTGCTTTGCTGCTGCTTAGTCGCTTCCGGTGTGACCGACTCTGTGCGACGCTGTGGACGGTAGCCCGCCAGGCTCCTCTGCACAGGCTGCGAATTCTGGGGTCTTTCTGGGGCTTGTCAACATGAATTAATCTGCTTCTGGGCCTCTTCATCTTATAGCTTGTGTTTTCAGGTTTCTCCCCACCATACACAATAGTAATTAATATCAAGCCTCTGTCCAACCTCCTGAAGTATGGTGCTATTGTGCTCTCTCTCTTTCATAAATTCATATTTTAAAAACTTTATTAGTGTCATTATGTTTAGGAAAGATAATACATATTATAAAAACAATACTGGTTTGCATACAGATCCCTCAGACAGAAACTATTTAAGAGACGTTCATGTGAAAGATTTCTTTTTCCAAGATCATTCACAGGGCAGTAGTGAATCTATTTGTCCATCAGATTGCAAATAGTTGAACCCATTTTCCTATATGAATGTGCATAGAACTGGAAGGGAAAGCACAGAAGTAAATGAGGTGAACCTGTAGTTCATTGTACAGTAGCGTTAATGGAATTAAACAACGTGCAAAAAAAAAAGAGCTGCTGGTCAATTTCCCAAACTGAATCTTCAACATTATTGGCATAAAGATCAATGGAAGAAATTTCTAATACTATCAGTGAAGACCCCGTGTTTTAGCTAACTCTGAATTGGCAGAAACAAAAAGCACAGAGAAAAAGCAAGGACAAAATTTGTGCTGTGTGTTCTGCAACACAGTGCTTCATGTATTTTTAATACCAAAGAACATATAGAAATTGATGACATTTGTACAGCACTTCAGTATAGAATGCTGCTTGAAACTGACCTGTGATTCCACATTCCCTGGGTTCTTCCTCACCATAGGAGGTAAGGAGATAAAGCACTTTCCACACACGTAATCAATTCCTGGATGCAGTGGCACGTAACTTGGAAAATCTACTCTTATAAACGTGGGGAAAATGTACACATGGAAATGAGATTTCTTAAAAAATACCCGTGTCTTTATGAAAGTCATATGTAACCAAACAAACATGCATCAAACTTTTCAGTTTCTTTGGGTTCTCAAATGGATTTGAAATTGAAAATACTCTGTTTGTTGTGTTAGTTATAGAGATACAGATCTGACCTCTTAAATAGTCCCTCATTTTTTAAAGTCACATGGAGTGAGAAGAATGAGTGAAATATAAAGATCAAATTGAACAAGGAAAGCTCACATCTCCCTGTTTACTGTAGGGCCCCAACATGAGCAGCCAACCACCTGCTCCTGTTCTGTGGGGTCCAAGGCTCTTATCACACCTGAGCTGCTGCTGCTGCTAAGTCGCTTCAATCGTGTCCAACTCTGTGCAACCCCATAGATGGCAGACCACCAGGCTCTCCTACCCTGGGATTCTCCAGGCAAGAACACTGGAATGTGTCGCCAATTCCTTCTCTAATGCATGAAAGAGAAAAGTGAAAGGGAAGTTGCTCAGTCGTGTCTGACTCTTAGCAAACCCCTGGACTGCAGCCCACCAGGCTCCTCCATCCATGGGATTTTCCAGGCAAGAGTACTGGAGTGGGTTGCCGTTGCCTTCTCCTATCACACCTGAGCATCACCAGCTACTCTTCTCTGCTAAGGCAGGACCACTCAGACCACAGGTAAAATGAAGTTTGGTGAAACAGAGAGATGTTTCTAGTCCAGCTCTTAGAGACAATAAGAAATCAGAGAGAGGAAAAACACATTTTATTCTTGCTAATATCTCGCAAGTTTTCACAGGATTCTCTTCATGGGCTTTAGTGTCATTGTGTTTTGCTGCACAACAAACCACCTCAAAACTTACTGTTTAATTATCTCATGATACCTCTGCTCAGTGCGGTGAAAGGGGCTCAATTGCACTGGAATCTCTCAATTTATTCACTTAATTAGTGGGGCTGACTGGAAGCTGAGGCTTAACTGAAATCTCAGTGGCCTGGACTCCTCTCTTCTTCAGATGTTCTCAGGAGTGACCATGGCCCAAGCATGTGATCTCTCTCTGGGGCCCTGAGGAAGCTGGGCACCTTACACTGTGCCTCGGGGCTTCCAAAATCACAGAAGTGTCAACTGCCAGGGAGTCGCCACCTTTCGACTCAGAACTGGCATGATGTTAACTTCTGCTCATCTGTTTACTACAGTAAGTCACGCAGACAGCCTGGACTCATTGTGTACGGGGCCCACACAAGGTCCCAGATATCAGGGAGCGAGGATCACTGGAGGCAACTTTGGCCACTAGCTTCCACGTGAGCTGATAGAATAAATGCATTCCTGGTGGCAAACTGGTAGCAGAGCGCTAATGAAGCACATGAAGTGAAGTGAAGTGAAGTGAAGTCGCTCAGTCGTGTCCGACTCTTTGTGACCCCATGGACTGTAGCCCACAAGGCTCCTCCCTCCATGGGATTCTTCAGGCAAGAGTACTGGAGTGGGTTGCCATTTCACATTAATAATCATCAAGGTCACGTCAGTTTACTTCTCAAATAGCACCCATATCCACTTCCTCATCTCTACACTCCTTGCAGCTCCCCTAATCCAAGCATTGAGCACCTCTCACTTGGATAACTGCAAAGGCCTCTTCACCTTGCTGCTGCCCAGCTCTCAGATGCAGAAACCTACTTCTGTGCAGAGGCACAGTGCTCTGGAAGCACCTGCTGTTTGTCCCCAAACCTCCCTGTGGGCTCCAGGGTCACTCCTCCTCATCTCTCCTCAGAGTAGGAGCCAGAGAAAGCTGAAGTCATGATGTCTATGAAGAAATTGAATTTTATTAAAAAAATCCCCAGATTCAGTGTCATTGAAGAATTCTGTCAAACATGGAAGAGGAATTAGCATGAATTACACACAGTTTCTTGCAGACAATAGAAAGAAAATAATTCTTCACTCATTTTATGAGGCTAATATTACCCTGATGCCAAAATCAGATAAAGACTATAAAGAACTGAAAACTACAGGGAAACATCTTTAGTCTAGAAGATAGACTCAAATTTCTTAAAATATTTTATCAAGTAAAATTCATTGATATGTAAAATGAGTAATATACCAAGCACAAATGTAATTTCTTTCAAAATTACATTAAAAGTGCAAGACACTTTAATATTGAAAATCAATGGATAGAATTCACCATATTAGCAGGGGAGAAAAGAAGAATCATATCATCATATTAACCTAGTCAGAAAAACAAGGATTTGCAAAAAATTCAGTAGTCAGTTATGATGAAAACTCTGAGAATCACAAGAATAGTGGGGAACTTCCTCAATCGCTAATGGTATTCTTACTAGTAAAATACTGTAATTTTCTCTAAGAAAGAGAAGAAAGCCAGAATGCCCATTCTTGTCACTCTTTCGCTGCAGTGCTAGATGCTGGAGCCAGTGCAATAAAGAAAGCAGATGGAACGATCTTATAGAGTTGAAAGAAGAAGTGAAACTGCCACTGTGTGCTGGTAACGTGATTATCTATGTAGGAAATACAAAGAATATGCCCCTAAATTTATATTAGGGAAATCCAAATTAAAACCACAAAGAGATACCACTTCACATATACCATAAGGGCTATAATTAAAAATACTGACAATACCAAGTGCTGGCAAGGATGCAGAGAAGTTGGATCACTCATGCATTGCTGGTGGGTGAATGGCCCAGTCATTCTAGAAAACAGTCCAAGCATTTCAAACACACTTAAATATTCACTTGCTGAATTCTTAATACTGAAAATCAACCAGTGACCTTCACTGAATGAACAGATAAATATCCTGTAGTGCATTCACACAATGAAATATTATTTATACATCTTCTTAACTTCAAGAGGGTTATTTTGCAACAAATCATTTTAAGTTGAAACAATAGGAAGTTAAAAGTTCATTTAATATGGAAAGGAAATCTAAAAAAGAGTAGAGATAAATATATACATGTAAAACTGATTCACTTTGCTGCACTGCAGAAACTAACATCTTAAGCAACTATACTTCAATAAAAATCAATTAAAATTTAAAAAAAGAAAATCCATCTACTATATTTAACCTAGCTTCTCTTAAATGTGACCAATACTTGAATTAGCCTACAGCGGGGAAAAATCATCTCACACAGTCTATTTTATACTAAAATAATGAAAATCTTATGCTATGTATTAAATACTGTCCTGAAAGTGAAAATCAGGATGGTTATGTGGGTATGAAATGGCCGTAAATGTGTTAGTTGTTTACACTCATGATTTTGAGGCTGGCCAGGAGCTCAGCTCATTCTTGCTGCCCAGAATCACCAGGAAACATAATACTGCATGTTGCTAGCCCAGGAAAAGATAAAATTTCAATATTCCAAGTATGGTTTCTACTGAAAGCATATCACTCTCTCACTACTGTAAAGTCAAAAATTCTAAATTGAATTATCATAAGTTGGGGACAGTCTGTAGTGACTAAAAGGAACAGACTATTGACATGTGCAGTAGTCTAGATGGGTCTCAGGATGTTATGCTGAGTAAAACCATCAATCTCAGAGGCTACATGGTATATGATTACACTTACTGGATTATTATGACTGTATATGTAGTGTGATTCTACTTATACAACATTCTCAACAGGACAAAATATAAAGATGAAAGGAGATCAGTGGTGACCTGGATTGTAAAGAATTGCAGGCCTCGGGAGGGTGTACAAAGAGGGTTTCTTTAGAGAGATGAAACAACTCTATGTTATGATTTTAATGGTGGTAACAAGAGCCTATACATGTGATGAAGTTTCACAGAGCTATGCATCAAAACCAGGGTGCATATAAACTGAGGTATCAGATCACGATCTATATTTTAATAAAATTTTGGCATATAAATTTCCTGGTATGTACATGTCATTATTATATTAGCATACATATTTTAGAATATCAAGCTGCTCTTCAGATTGCTGCAAGCCTTTGCGGTCTCTCCTGCTTAGTTACAAGTAATTGTAAACCAGGACATCAGCAGATTTCAGGGATTTTCAAGGGTTGTGGAGATGGGGATGATCTGCAAAGTAAGTTCTTTAGGGTGATGAAATGATTCTGTATCTTAATTTTAGTAGTAATAACAAGAACCTACAAATGGGATAAATTTTACAGCTGCACATAAAAGGTAGATATAAAAATGTGTGGTATATATAATAAAATGATACCTATAATATAATGATCTATATAATATATGCATTATCATTCTGCTCCCTAGACTGCTCTTGGCATCTGTGGTCTCCCCTGCTTCCTTGTAAATAATTAGAAACCAGGACATCAGCTGCCTGTCACTCAGAGCCGAAATGGGACAGAAGAGTAGATGGTTCAACTACGTATAAACTCTCCTCCCTGCATCACTCATTAATGAGTTCTTTTGACCTTAAATTTTAAGAGCTGGTACTGTTTTGGAGACTGTGTCTATACTTCCTTTTCTACTTGCTTATTTGCTTTTGGTTCTTTTAAATTAATTCATTTATTAAGATGATGAAACTAAGTGGAAGATTAAGAGATACATACTTCATGATCATGCACAGTAACAAAACTTCAATCAGCAGCTTCTGTGGTATTGACATGTACTGAGTGAATAGGACTAGAAAAGGTCAGTTTCATTCAGTCCCACGAAGGGACAAAGATTGTTCAAACTATTATGCAATTGTGCTCATTTCACACATAAGTGGGGTTATGCTTAAGATCTTTTAAACTAGCTTTCAGCAGTGTGTGAACCAAGAACTTCCAGAGGTACAGGCTGGATTTCAAAGAGGCAGAGGAACCAGAGATCAAGTTGCTAACATTCATTGGATCATGGAGAAAGCAAAGGAATTCCAGAAAAGCATCTACTTCTACTTCATTGATTATGCTGAAAACTTATGTGGATAACAACAAACTGTGGAACATTCTTAAAGTGATGGAAATACCAGCCCACCTCACTTGTCTCCTGAGAAACCTGGATGCAAGTGAAGAAGCATTAGAACTGGACATGGAATAACAGACTGGTTCCAAATCGGGAAAGGAGTCTTTCGAGGCTGTATATTGTCAACTTCCTTATTTAACTTATATGCTGAGTACAACATGTGAAACGCCAGGCTGGATGAATCACAAGCTGGAATCAAGATTGCTGGGAGAAATATCAAAAACCTCAGATACGCAGAAGACACCACTCTAATGGGAGAAAATGAAGAGGAACTGAAAGGGCTTTTTGATGAGTGTGAAAGAGGAGGGTGAAAAAGCTGCCTTGAAATTCAACATTCAAAAATCTAAGATCATGGCATCTGGTCCCATTACTTCATGGCAAATAGAAGGGGAAAAGTAGAAGCAATGACAATTTTACTTTCTTGGGCTCCAAAATCCCTATGGACAGGGGCTGCAGCCATGAAATTGAAAGATGCTTACCCCGGGAAGAAAAGATATGACAAACCTGTAGGTGGGCTAGGCTGCCTCTGTCGTGTCCGGCTCTGCATCCCTGTGAACCGAAGCCCTCCAGGCTCCCCTGTCCATGAGGTTTCCCAGGCAAGAATCCTGGAGTGGGTTGCCATGCCCTCCTCCAGGGGATCCTCCTAATCCAGGGATTGAACCCACATCTCTTATGTCTCCTGAATTTGCAGGCAAGTTCTTAACCACTAATGCCACCTAGGAAGCTTAAGATGACATACTAAAAAGCATACACATCACTTTGCTGACAAAGGTCTGTATAATCAAAGCTATGGGTTTTCCAATAGTCATGTATGGTGTAAGAATTGGGCTATAAATAAGGCTGAAAGCTGAAGAATTGATGCTTTTGAACTGTGGTGCTGGAGAAGACTCTTGAGAATCCCTTGGACTGCAAGGAAAACAAACCAGCCAATCATAATAGAAATCAACTGTGAATATTCACTGGAAGGACTGATGTTGAGCTAAAACTCCAATACTTTGGCCACCTGATGCGAAGAGCCAATTCATTGGAAAAGACCTTGATGATGGGGAAGATTGAAGGCGAAAGGAGAAGGAAGAGGCAGAGGATGAGATGATTAGATAGCATCATTGACTCAACGGCCATGACTTAGAGCAACTTTGGGAGATAGTGAAGCACAGTGTAGCCTGGTGTGCTGCAGTCCATGGGGTCACAAAGAGTTGGACACAACTTAATAGCTGAACAACAACAACAAAGTATTTGAAACCTGTAGATACCAACTTCTGTAGGAGAGCATTACAGCATTATGTCACAGAAAGATCTAGCATACTTATCTTGAATTTATTTTACAAACACAAAAGTAATGAACCACTAACAAGTGAGACTGACACTTTAGACCAATGACAGAAAATGTGACATCAGGACAATTCTAGGATACGTGATCTAATAAATACAATTCTACTTGTGGAGGGGACAGGACTGAATATCCTGATCTTCCTCAAAGTCTAATAAATGAGACTTAATTTCAAATTTCAAAAGAATATTTTATTCCTGTTACAATTTCATTCAAAATTTAAAACTGGATAGACTCTGAAAGTCAGATGGACTGATTTTTTGGTCATTTATGGTAAAGTAACTTTATTTATTGAAAAATCTAAATAGAGTCATAGAACTCAATACAAAGAGATACAATAATTATTTTGAGTAAAATTTCCATTCACCAAGAAGCCTAAGATCTTCAAGTGTTCCTAAAGTGTCATTAGATTCTGTATGGAAAAAAGTAAATATAGGCTAAATAAATGACCAGTTAATAGATAACAGAACATTTCATCAGTTCAGTTCAGTCGCGCAGTCGTGTCCGACTCTTTGCGACCCCATGAATCGCAGCACGCCAGGCCTCCCTGTCCATCACCAACTCCCGGAGTTCACTCAGACTCACGTCCATTGAGTCTGTGATGCCATCCAGCCATCTCATCCTCGGTCGTCCCTTTCTCCTCCTGCCCCCAATCCCTCCCAGCATCAGGTCTTTTCCAATGAGTCAACTCTTCGCATAAGGTGCCCAAAGTACTGGAGCTTCAGTTTTAGCATCATTCCTTCCAAAGAAATCCCAGGGTTGATCTCCTTCAGAATGGACTGGTTGGATCTCCTTGCAGTCCAAGGGACTCTCAAGAGTCTTCTCCAACACCACAGTTCAAAAGCATCAATTCTTCAGCGCTCAGCCTTCTTCACAGTCCAACTCTCACATCCATACATGACCACAGGAAAAACCATAGCCTTGACTAGACGGACCTTAGTCGGCAAAGTAATGTCTCTGCTTTTGAATATACTATCTAGGTTGGTCATAACTTTTCTTCCAAGGAGTAAGCGCCTTTTAATTTCATGGCTGCAGTCACCATCTGCAGTGATTTTGGAGCCCAAAAAAACAAAGTCTGACACTGTTTCTACTGTTTCCCCATCTATTTCCCATGAAGTGATGGGGCCAGATGCCATGATCTTAAATCCCAGGGTTGATCTCCTTCAGAATGGACTGGTTGGATCTCCTTGCAGTCCAAGGGACTCTCAAGAGTCTTCTCCAACACCACAGTTCAAAAGCATCAATTCTTCGGTGCTCAGCCTTCTTCACAGTCCAACTCTCACATCCATACATGACCACAGGAAAAACCATAGTAAATTATATTTTAAATCAGCTGGAAAAATCATTTTGCTGAATAATTATTGATGTATGTCAACTTGCTTAATATTCAGTTCTCCTCAGCTCAAATTTTAATACTGATTGCTTTTGTTCATGTCTTGTTTCAGGATCTGCCTAATTTAATGACCGGGGAAAGACAAGCAGACAAAGTAAAGGCTTGTGGTGAGCCAGACTTTTTCCCATGTGTGCACAGACCACGTGGTCTATGAACATGACAACCCCCACTTCCTGTTCCAGGGAGTCACACGGGTACCGGGTAGTGTGTATATGTGCTGCAGGCACTCAAAGACACTGAACTGTCAGCCTGAGGCAGAACTGAGCACATTTGTTTGGGGAAATCCATGCCTCATGCCGCTCTCCAGTCTGCTCTGTGTGCTCCTGGCCTTCACCTTCTCTGGTAGGGATGCTTGCAGGCATGGGTGTGCATGTTCAGGGTGAAAGGCCTGCACACAGGCACGTGGAGCTTCACAGGGACTTGGGGAGGAAAGGAGGACTGGGGAAAAGCAAGTGTCTTAGGATTTCAATTTTTTGTCTTTGAATCCTAAATAACTCCTACACTATTTTATTCATTGCTTCATCTTTGTTTTCTGATTTTTTTTCCCCACAGGATCTGGTGTGGCCCAGAAAGTTACTCAAGATCAGTCAGATGTATCCAGCCAAGTGGGACAGTCAGTCACCCTGAACTGTCGGTATGAAACAAGTTGGGACACTTACTACCTTTTTTGGTACAAGCAACTTCCCAGTGGACAGATGACCCACCTTATTGAACAGTATTCAGGATACAGCAATGCAAGGAACGGCCGCTATTCTGTAAACTTCCAGAAAGCAGATAAATCCATCAGCCTCATCATTTCATCCTTACAGCTGGAAGATTCTGCAAAGTACTTCTGTGCTCTCTGGAACTCACAGTGCTTGAAGTAATAGGAAAAGCTGTACAAAAACCCAGAGCTTGATAAGAGAGAGCCCTCCTGCTGCAAGACCCCAGCTGAAATGCACACCCACAGACCCCAGACAAGAAATGATAGTCCTGTGGTTGTTTAAGTTGTGGTCTGGATCTGAGGATTTAATTCTAGATAAAGGCTCCTTCTATGTCACTGGAAACAGGTGTCCAGAGTAACTTTCTACTAATACATTCTCCTCTTGAATTTTTTTTCTCCATATAATATACTGATTGCTTTCCTTTTTTTTCTTTTTTAGTTTATTTATAAGTCAGCCATACAGAACATGTGTAAAGTTGTCTAGGTTTGAAAACTTATCCCATAATACCTTAAACTGGCAGTTTTACTTCATCACAAACCTGGGTTTAGTTGTGTGGAGTTACCATTAAAACCACATCCTTAGTCATTTCCTCTTAGACTTTGTGTCAGGACACAATCAGAAAAGCAGAACCATGGGTGATGTGGAATAAGAGATAAGTTATAAGGACTAGATCTCAGGCAATGGCTAGAGCTGGTGGACAAGTCTGTACAAAGCTGTTGTTTTTATATCTGATGTTGAGCCTGAATTCACTTTAAGTGAGCTTAGAGTAACATTTGTAAAGGAAAGTTTGGTGAGGACAAAAACATGGACAAACTGCGACATATAAAGTCATACTTAACTATGAGGATACTTGGAACCCACAAAGACTTGTCTGTCTCACCTCCTTCAGTCTCACAGTACTGGGTGACCTTGAAGAGAAGCGGCTGTCATTTGCCATCATGCTACATGCACACTTGGCCCAAGACAAAGAAGATGAGGAGGACTTCTAATGGGAAGTGGACGAGTTGTGAGTCAACAATAAGATGAGCTAGTTCAGCAGCAGCAATGTGCAGAAAAAGCATTTGCCCAAATCCAGTAGTCTACCATGGTGAAAACTCTGAAACACAGGAGTAATGGAGAAGTTCCTCAACAGCTCTTACTAAGAGCTGTACTTGGTGTACTGTAAAGTGTACTGGTAAAAGACTATATTTTTCCCTAAGGAAGGGAACAAAGGGAGAATATCCACTTTAATCCCTCTCCTTCAGCACAGTGCTGGACGTTGTAGCCAGTGCAGTAAAGCAAGTAAATATATAAACAACCTTTTAAGCCAGAAAGGCAGTCAAATGACCACTATTTTCTATCTATGTAGAAAATCCCAAAGAATACACCTTCCAAAACTCCTACAACTAGTAAGTGGGTTCAGAAGGTCTCAGGATAGACAAGGTAAACACAAAATTAAATGCATTTCTATATATTAGCAATAAACATGTGGATATCTAAATTAATAATATTACACTGTTTACAATGGCTCAAGAAAGACCCTAAATCCTTAGGCGTAAATCTAAGAAAGCATGTACAGAACTTATACACAGAAAGCTACAAAACACTGCTACTTCCAAAAAATACAAATAGCCAATTATTCTAGCTCTTATCCTAGAAAGACCAGCTTTCCCCCCTATGGAGCTGCATAGGCATCTTTAAAAGTGAAAGTGAAAGTCACACAGTCGTGTCCAGCTCATTGGAACCTCCAGGCCAGAATACTGGAGTGGGTAGCCTTTCCCTTCCCCAGGGGATCTTCCCAACCCAGGGATTGAACCCAGGTCTCACACCTTGCAGGTGGATTCTTTACCAGCTAAGCCATGGGGGAAGCTCCATGGAGCTGCACAGGCACTTTTAGAGAAAGAAAAAAATAATTGATGACACATGCATTATGACCTCTTTTTGGACTTGATTCTGTTTATTGACTTCATTTTATCCTCATACCAACAGACCATTCTATCTTAGTTACTGGGCTTCATACACGTTTTGAAATCTGGAAATGTAAGCGATGTTTTCTTTGTCTTATTCAAGGCTTATTCTAGGTTTTTGCACTTCCACATAAGTTATACAATAGCTTCTACCAGAAGAGACTGAGGTAATTTGCTTGGGATTGTGTTGAATTTATGAATTGATTTGGGACAATTGACACCTTAAAATATGGAGTTTTGGATCCATAGCCTCTTTATTTGGGTCCTCTCTAATTTCTCTCATTAATGTTGAGATTGTTGTAGAGGACATGCATTTTTGCTGTTGTTTAGTGTCTGTCGTGTCCAACTCTTTGCGACCCCATCGACTGTAGCCTACCAGGCTCCTCTGTCAATGGAACTTCCCAGGCAAGAATAATGGAGTGGGTTGCCATTCCCATCTCTAGGGGATCTTCCCAATTGAGAGGTAATTTCTACATGTACAAACGTGTGATGTGTAAATAAAAATAATCTACCTGGTTGGCAGGTAGGCTCTTTACCACAGAGCCACCTAGGAAGCAAGGCTACTTGCTATAGATATAACAATTTTATCTTTTATTTCATATAACTTTTTTACCTTCAGTTCAGTTCAGCCACTCAGTCGTGTCCGACTCTTTGCGACCCCATGAATCGCAGCACACCAGGCCTCCCTGTCCACCACCATCTCCCGGAATTCACTCAGACTCATGTCCATCGAGTCTGTGATGCCATCCAGCCTTCTCATCCTCGGTCGTCCCCTTCTCCTCCTGCCCCCAATCCCTCCCAGCATCAGAGTCTTTTCCAATGAGTCAACTCTTCCCATGAGGTGACCAAAGTACTGGAGCTTCAGGTTTAGCATCATTCCTTCCAAAGAAATCCCAGGGTTGATCTCCTTCAGAATGGACTGGTTGGATCTCCTTGCAGTCCAAGGGACTCTCAAGAGTCTTCTCCAACACCACAGTTCAAAAGCATCAATTCTTCTGCGCTCAGCCTTCTTCACAGTCCAACTCTCACATCCATACATGACCACAGGAAAAACCATAGCCTTGACTAGACGGACCTTAGTCGGCAAAGTAATGTCTCTGCTTTTGAATATGCTATCTAGGTTGGTCATAACTTTTCTTCCAAGGAGTAAGCGCCTTTTAATTTCATGGCTGCAGTCACCATCTGCAGTGATTTTGGAGCCCAAAAAANCACAGGAAAAACCATAGCCTTGACTAGACGGACCTTAGTCGGCAAAGTAATGTCTCTGCTTTTGAATATGCTATCTAGGTTGGTCATAACTTTTCTTCCAAGGAGTAAGCGTCTTTTAATTTCATGACTGCAGTCACCATCTGCAGTGATTTTGGAGTCCTCAAAAATAAAGTCTGACACTGTTTCTCCTATTTCCCCATCTATTTCCCATGAAGTGATGGGACCAGATGCCATGATCTTTGTTTTCTGAATGTTGAGCTTTAAGCCAACATTTTCACTCTCCTCTGTCACTTTCATCAAGAGGCTTATTAGTTCCTCTTCACTTTGTGCCATAAGGGTAGTGTCATCTGCATATCTGAGGTTATTGATATTTCTCCTGCCAATCTTGATTCCAGCTTGTGTTTCTTCCAGTCCAGCATTTCTCATGATGTGCTCTGCATATAAGTTAAATAAGCAAGGTGACAATATAAGCCTTGACATACTCCTTTTCCTATTTGGAACCAGTCTGTTGTTCCCTGTCCACTTCTAACTGTTGCTTCCTGACCTGCATACAGATTTCTCAAGAGGCAGGTTAAGTGGTCTGCTATTCCCATCTCTCTCAGAATTTTCCACAGTTTGTTGTGATTCACACAGTCAAAGGCTTTGGCATAGTCAATAAGGCAGAAATAGATGTTTTTCTGGAACTCTCTTGCTTTTTCCATGATCCAGCAATGTTGACATTTTTATCTCTGGTTCCTCTGCCTTTTCTAAAACGAGCTTGAACATCTGGAAGTTCACGATTTATGTATTGCTGAAGCCTGGTCTGGAAAATTTTGAGCATTACTTTACTAGTGTGTGAGATGAGTACAATTGTCTGGTAGTTTGAGCATTCTTTGGCATTGCCTTTCTTTGGGATTGGAATGAAAACTGACCTTTTCCAGTCCTGTGTCTACTGCTGCGTTTTCCAAATTTGCTGGCATATTGAGTGCAGCACTTTCACAGCATCATCTTCCAGGACTGGAAAGAGCTCAACTGAAATTTCATCACCTCACTAGCTTTGTTCATAGTGATGCTTTCTAACGCTCACTTGACTTCACATTCCAGGATGTCTGGCTCTAGGTGAGTGATCATACCATTGTGATTATCTTGGTTTATCTTATAAATATTGAATAACCTTAAAATATGGGAAGATTAAAGACAAAAGGAAAACTACAAAGAAGCTGACAACTGAGGATCATAATGGGAGTATGACAAAATAAAGGAGCCAAAAATAATTGAAATCTTCTGTGGAGCATATAGAACTAAGAAAACACAGCTGAATACAGAGGTAGGACAACTACGATGTGAGTGTGTTCTCAGTCGTGTCCAGCTCTTCGGACATCATGGACTGTAGCCCACCAGGCTCCTCTGTCCATGGATTTACCCAGGCAAGAATACTGGAGTGGGCAGCCGTTTCCTTTACCAGAGGATATTCCTGATCCAGGGATCCAACCCCCATTGACTACATTGCAGGCGGATTCTTTACTGGATGAACCACCAGAGATATTTACCTTTCAGTTTGAGGAACTTTTCAAAAGATTGACTTCTGGTGGGAGTTTAGCTCTGCAGTTTATTCATTCAGTCACAAGACGGGGCTGCTTCATTTGGAAACTGTGGTCCTTTCTGACTATAAAGGAAAGGAAACATGTTTTCCATCGATGTTCCATAGAAAAGTGAAGAAAAATGACAGATTTTCATTGTCTTCAGATAAACTGATTTTATAATCCTTTGTTGAGTGCATGTGGTCAAGGATTCAGGGAATCATAGCCTTAAAGCCTTAACCTTTTCCATCTATCTCCTGAAACACTGCTTTCCCATTTCCCAACCCTGGTTAACTCTTCCCTTCCCTATTCCTTACACTCTTTTCTTTTCACTCCTCTTTTTCTGCCACGATCACCCACCTCCACCCTTCACCACCCCAGATAGTTTGCTTTCCCTTCTGTCTTTTCTGTCTCAGCGTCCTTGGTATCTCTGTCTCAGCATCTTTGGTGCCAAACACCTACAAACTTGGGCACAGAGGGCATACGGATTAGGACAACTGTTCAAGGAGGATGAGGAGAATACCATCCTTGTCATCAGTTACCATATGAAGAACCAATGCATTGAGAAATGTCTTCCTAGATGGAGACAGATGCATGATTCCAAGGACATTTTCAGGACGCTGAGCTCCAATGTCCAAGCTCAAGATGTTTAGCTTTTTGTCTCAATGTTACTAATATTTCCTGTCCCTCAGAGCAATCACAGCCTACTTTGAAATCTCACATACAGAACATGGATGGGAATTTTCATCTCTTTACAATATAGAGCTTAGTAAAGCTTTCTGGGATTAAACAATGTTTTCCACAAGCTTTACGGAGCATCAGAAAATTTCTTTGAAGAAGAAATGATAGAACACAGGTTCTGGATAGACACACCATTGTGATTGGTGTTCCTTGTCCAGAGCCAGACTTTAAACTTCACAAGAATATCAGTCAGTACCCTGTGAGTTGGGTCTGTCTCGCCTTCGTTGGGGGACATGACTAAAACAGGGCAGGAAACCTAGACAAGGAACTGCTTGATCACTGGCTGACAGATCCTGGCGACAACACACTGCCACGTATACCTGCACTGGTTCCAGTTCTCTAACAGCAGCAGTTGCTTCTGTTCTCCGGAAACAAGCCCAGGAGCAGACACAAGTGTGAGCTCTGAGCCCATAGTCCTGGTTTGTCCTTGAAGTATGAGGCTGGTGATTGGAGTAACTGTTTTTCTGACCTTGGGTAAGTGTTCCTACAAGGGATGACTTTGAAGCTGAGGAATCTTAAGGGTCATTTGCTCTCTACTCTTCTTCCTGTGTTTTATTCAGCATTATAGCATTGGGATTGAGAACAGATCTATGCATTTGCTAGGGAGTACAAACTTCTATATGACAGATTAATTCATAGCCATGATCCAGAAGAGACCTTAGCAGTAAGTAGGTTGGAAGAAATCTCTGGGGTTATTGAGCCAGGACCCCGGGAGAAAGCCTATAGACTTCTCAGATTCTGGCCATTTGTCTTTGGTCTCTATATAATAAGCCCAATAATATTTCTCAGGACATAGATAAAAACACTGGAGTAGGGGGTAGGTCCAGACAGTTTGGGGAGTGTTGTGCCCTTGATCCACGGAATTACACTGATTTGTTGTCAGGGGATAATTTTATTTTCTTGACCCTTTAGGGACTATGATTGATGCTAAGACCACTCACCCCAGCTCTGTGGATTGTGCTGAAGGAGAGGATGTGAACCTGCCTTGTAGCCACTCTACCATTGGTGGAGATGACTATATACACTGGTATTGGCAAAATCCCAATCAGAGCCCACAGTATGTCATTCATGGCTTATGAGGCACAGGGAACAGCAGCATGGCCTCCCTGACCATAGCTTCGGACAGAAAGTCCAGCACCCTGGTCCTGCCCCAGGTCACCCTGAGAGACGCCGCTGTGTACTACTGCGTCCTGAGAGAGGCACACTGGGACAGACGGGGCTGCACCTGTGCAGTATCTCTGGTGGGAAGATGGTGGGGGGGACAGAGTTGGAGGAGCAGTCACAAGAGCAAATTTAGAGTCATCTGGAAGGAGAGTCAGAAAGCAGTAAGAGATGAGAAAAATGAGGGGAAGGGAAATGGAAGAAAATGGATAAGGAAAAGAAGAGAAAGAGGACAAGGAAGAAGTGCTTCCATGTTGATGTGGCTACGAATGATAAGGAAACTAAGAATCATAATTTTAACACAGGAATAAAATGAAGAGGTATTAATACTTTGTCCTGGCTCCTCCTTGTGTCAATAAAATGTTGGTTTCAGTGTGTTAAAGATGAAAAGATAAGGAAAACACAAATAACTCTCCTGTTCCAAAGGCTTCTTTTGTTTGGACCCAGGACAAATCCATACTCAGAAACACATATTATTACAGTTGGTTCACTTGCAGATTGATCTTACTCAGAGGAAAATCTGAAATGTTATTTTATTACTACTCTAGAGCACATATGTTTATGATAAAAAAATTAAAGAAACAAAAACTAAGTGAATATTTATTTTTAATCTGTCTAGAAGTTCTGCCTCTAAAAGAGTTTTCATCATTTTTTATATTCTCTAAGCAGCACATAAATCCATCTCATCATAAAAGTCTCAGGCAGAGCAAAAGTGAAGGCTCATAGCTGTATCTCCCTCATTCCACCAAATGATGGAGATTCCTCCCACTGTCCATTTTTGACAGTTTAATGCATATCATATCAGCCTGTTTATTTCAATTACATATATTTTTCCCAGTTCCCCAGTTGAAAGTTTTCTCTGATGAAAGGCTTCCCTTTGATGAAAATGAAAGAGGAGAGTGGAAAGTTGGCTTAAAACTCATCATTCAAAAAACTAAGATCATGGCATCCATTCCCATCAGTTCATGGCAAATAAATGGGGAAACAATGAAACAGAGACTTTATTTTGGACGGCTCAAAAATCACTGCAAATGGTAACTGCAGTCATGAAATTAAAGACACTTGCTCCTTGGAAGAAAAGCTATGACCAACCTAGATAGCACATTACAAAGCAATGACATTACTTTGGTGACAAAGGTCCATCTAGTCAAAGCTATGGTTTTTCCAGTAGTCATGTATGGGTGTGAGAGTTGAACTATAAAGAAAGCTGAGTGCAGAAGAACTGATGCTTTTGAACTGTGGTGTTGGAGAAGACTCTTGAGAGTCCCTTGGACTGCAAGGAAATCAAACCAGTCCATCCTAAAGGAAATCAGTTCTGAATATTCATTGGAAGGATTGATGCTGAAGCTGAAGCTCCAGTACTTTGGCCACTGGATGCAAAGAACTGACTCATTTGAAAAGACCCTGATGCTGGGAAAGATTGAAGGAAGGAGGAGAAGGAAATGACAGAGGATGAGATGGTTGGATGGCATCACTAACTCAATGGACATGAGTTTGAGCAAGCTGTGGAAGTTGGTGATGGACAGGGAAGCCTGGCCTGCTGCAGTCCATGGGGTTGCAAAGAGTTGGACACGACTGAGCCACTGAACTGAATTGAATACCAGGTGGTGCAGTGGTAAAAAATCTGCCTGCCAATGCAAGAGACACAACAGAGGGGGTTCAATTCCTGGGTCAGGAAGATCCACTGGAGTAGGAAATGGCAACCCACTCCAGTATATTTGCCTGAGAAATTCCATGGAGAGAAGAGCCTGAGCAGCTGATCTAGTGGGTCGCAAAGAGTTGGACACAATTGAACACACGCACACATATCTTTGCACAATACTTTATGCAGCTGCATACACATTTACACACATACATACATATGTACACACACAGATCAAACTATTTGCCATTAAATTGAATTTATTTGGATTTTTTACACTGTGCCTTTTAATTTTCATTTAATAATGTCCTGGAGCTCTTTCTACAGTTGAAACAAAGTAGAGTGGCCCACTACATTCTTTCTGATGCTTATTTAGTCATTTGAAACATTTTATTATTAAATTAATTAATAATTAATTAATTTTTAACTCATTAATCAATAATTGTTTCTTGTTCCTTGCTATCATAAAGAATGTTTTCTTACATCTTTGTAGAATCACTTTGGCATATACATGAAAAATTTAATTAGATATATGAATTAGATACTAGAAAATTTGATTAAATGTTCAATAAAGGGCACATTTAAAATTTTTGGAGAAGTGATATTCTGCCCTGTATATGCTGTAAACAGTCCTACTTCAACAGAGTAAGTTGACATATCTTGCATCCTCCACAAATAGGAAATTATGTGTATTTTTTATTTTAACAATCCAAATATACTTAATGTGCATGTATGCTAAGTTGTTTCAGTAATGTCCGACTCTTTGTGACCCTCTGGACTGTATCCTGACTGTCTCTTCTGTCCATGGGAGTCTAGGCAAGAATACTGAAGTGGGTTGCCTTGCCCTACTCCAGGCGATCTTCCCAACCCTGGGATTGAACCCGTGTCTTTTATATCTCTTGCACTGGCAGGCAGGTTCCTTACCACTAGTGCCACCTGGGAAGCTCCAATATAAGAAGAGCCTTTTTATTAATCAAATTGGTTCACTACTTTAGGATTGACAAGCACTGTGCTTCCTTGGGCACATTGCTGAATATCATATGCATTTTGTACATTTTCATTGACTTACAGTTGTGAAAACACGTTGACTGTGAGTATCAACTGATGTCTAAATGAATATTTTTTTGTTATTCTTTTTTGCAAAGTTAGAAGAATTCCTTGCATCTTTGCAGGGGACTCTATCTAGCTACATGCAATCGTAATCTTTCAAACTATCTGGTGTCAACCACCTTATGACAAACACAATAATTAGAAATTTTAATAAAGCTAGCAGAAATATATGCCATTTATCACAATCCATGTAGAATGTCAGAGATAAAGGGAAGTTTGTTTTGGAATGAACTGAAGTTCACAGGAAGAGCCTAACAAAACACTTGGGGCCCAATTTCACATTTAATAATGATAGGAATGGGGAATAGAAAAAGGAAGGAAGGAAAAGAGAGAGGGTGGGAAGAAGGAAAGAAAAAAGGTAAATAGGAAGGAAAAATTTAATGAGTCCATGAATGAATAAGGATTTTGGAATGCATTCTTGTCTTCATTATGAGATCCCATGTGATGTCCTTTGAGTCTTTCTTCTACTTTTATAGAAGATCTAACCCATGCCCTCTATATTTTATTGCATCCCTAGCAATTGTCAGTAAAATGTTCAGCCAAGAATATTTCTTTATTCAATAAATGTTTATTGAGCAGCTACTGTTCATCAGGTACCATGTTGATTACTGAGAACACTTCAATAAATAAAACAGACAGAAAAATATATTTTAGGAAAAGCAAAGTGAGGAAATAAGCAAGTGAGCTCTAAAGCTGTGAAGAGGAAGAAATGAGGGAAAAGGTGACTGAAATTGTCCTGAAGGGATAGGCTGATCTTTGGAAAGTGCTAGAGCACCTCTCACTGTACTTTCCAAAACTTGAGTACAAGTATCTGTTACCTCAGATTTCACTCACAGAATCAAGACAATTTCCAAAGTATGATAAACATAGCCTTTAACATTTCCATACACATCCTACACACCAGGACAAATTTCTCAGTCTTCTTGAATATCCAAGAATATAGTGTGACGATGCCACACTGAGGATTCTAATGTTTCACAAATTCCATCTGTTAGGCACATCTGAGAGACTAATGCTAAGTCAGAAGAATATCTAATTCATTCTATCAGAATTGCATGAAATGTGCAACATACTAAGTGATTTCAAATTGACTTGGCCCCAAAGTAGATGAGATGAAAGAGGGTTATAAGAAACAAGTAATAAGTGTATACACACATGGCACATGGAAGACAATTTCCTGAGCACAAAGAAAAGAACACTCCTGAAAATAATCCATCAGGAAAGCCAGAATTTACTGATTTATGGCATCTTCTTAGGGACTTGAGCACCAGTCGATCTGGTTGTGGCCACATTCCCCTGTATTAGGACCTTTGAAGGCACATTTAATTCTACCCCTGATTGACTCCTTGCAGAGAGGAATGATTCACCAAGGAGTCTGACCTGTTTAATTTTCTACACTGACCTAACTACCTCTTACCATCCACACTGCTTTCTACTTTGCCCTCTAAATCCTCACTCTATTGAAAGTAACATTCAGTAGCCCCTGCAAAAATTCCTTCCACATATCCTAACTGAAATCTGACTATTTGTAATAGAGCTCTTTCTCTTGTGGTTACTTCTGGTCCTCCCTCATCTAAAACACTTCAAATTTAGAGACGAGAACAGCATTCTTGTCACTACCACACCCCCCAAAAAACAGACTCTTGTCTTTGACCCTTTGGGGCTTTGCCTTTTACCCCTACTTTTCCCTATTCCTTTTATCACTCTCATCTTTATAAACATCAGACACTCTTCTATGGGAACCATGTTTTACTCTTTTCTCAGAAATGTCTCCTGGAACTAAATCTTACTCATTCCCTCTTCCTTGCTTGCTCTCCCCTGCCTTCAAGTTAGATGTTCTGGCTGACACGTCGGCATTGCAAGACGCTGTTCTGCATGATTAACGAACCCATCTTTCTTCAAAGACCTTTCTTTATGACTCTCATGTGATTTCCTGCAGACCTCCAGGAGGTAGCTTCCTTAATCCCAGGTGCTGGTCTCTGTCTTGCTTTACTGCTCTTAGTTAAAGATTACACGTTAAGTTACCAATAAATATGTGCTCAGCGTTTTTTCAGAGAGTTGCTCTTCCATGAACTCTCCCTGAACCGTCTCTTACAATCCTGTGTGTTTGTGAGAATTATTCAGTGTGACACCGCCATTCTTCCTTATATGCTGAAGATGTAAACACATAAGATTCTACTGTAACCTCAAATACTCCTTGACTTAAATTCAGAGAGGACAATTCAGAGAGAAACCTGAACTCATCAGCTCCGAAGTCTATCAGTTAGGATCCCTCTCAGTCACAAACTCCCATGGCCACACTCCAGAAAGATGTGATGCTATTTCTCCAGTTAGATGCCGCTCCACCTCTGAAATCTTACATCCTGTCTAAACTTGCATCCTCAGGTTCTTAGACTCATATATTTCTGCTGCATTCGTTCTTTGACTCCTTATGATCATTTAGTCCCCAGATGTCTTTATTGTTATCTTATTTCTCAGAAGTTTCCAATCTTCTGTATCTCTTTCTACAATATCTAAACTTCACAACCCTCCTTCAATCAGTCTTTAGTCACTAACTCATTGTTTTCAGTTAATTCTATGTCATATCAATGATCTTATTAATTCCTAATCATGGATTAATATCTGCCTTCTCATGCACCTCATTGGGGTAATGATTCAAAACACTATATTACACTCATATCATGGAATACTGTTCAGTCATCATAAAGATCAAATTACAAAAAAAGTCTACTTTCTATATACTTTGATAAAGCAGAGTTCAAGAAAATCACACAGATAAGCACACTGGTGTCATTGAAATTGTTTTCACCTCCAACACTAACAAGACCCACAGGGCTTCCAAGAAAGTCGTTGTCAATTCCTCCAGTGACTTTTTCAAAACTTCTCACACTCATCAGATTTCTTAACCCAGGATCTCTTCTATTAATTATCTTGGAAGGTACTTAATCTCTATCTACAAGAAGAAAACAATTCATTACAATTAATCAACTTCTGCCTTCATACCTTGAAATAATACTGAAATTCAAACCAATTGTTTCCTCCTTCATTCCAATAAAGTTGGTAATAACCATTTCTCCTCACAAATTAATTCTCCTACCTGTGGTCCATATTCCATCCTGGCTGTCTCTTCAGAAGTTTGATCCATTGTTTATAGAACATTTCTAAAAACATGCAAATATATCTCAACCTTTAAACCCCTATGATTACACTTCAGCATCCTTGTCTACTCAGCACCATGCATTTTCTCCCCTTCACAGTTCAGCCTCTTGAAAGAGATTTCTGTATTCCAAAATTTTTCTCCTTTGTCTTGTCTCTACTACAGTTGAGTTTCTGCTGACTCAAATCATGATCTTTGTGCTGCTAAAAGTCAATAGACACTTTTCAGTCATCATCTCACTAGGTGGAAATTTTTTGCAACTGCTCTGATGGACAGTCCTTCCTTTTCGAAACTCCACTTTCCTGCTCTTTCAGGACACCAGTCAATTCTGATCTGCCATGTACCTCTCTGGACTACCTTTGAGGTTTCTCTGATACTTTTTCCTACTGGCCTTCACATCAGGGTTTGAGTTCCTTGGAGATTTTTATTTAGTTTCTATTCTGTTGTGAAGTTTGCTCTGGGTGTGTGTCTTGGTGAAATTGCATTTATTCTAAAGAGTAGTATTGTCAGCAGACTGATGACATAGTGGAGTCTAATTGAATTAGGTTCTAATCCTATATGTCCTTCGACAAATCATGTAACTTCTAAAGGACTTGATTTCCCCTCTAATAAGTGAAGATACTATCTAGCCTAGTGGCCGTAGTGCTAAATTGTCAGTGGCCAATGATACAGATTCTTGAATCATATCAATGGGACAAATTCCAGATTACTTACTGTGATCTTGAACAAATTACATCCTTCCTTCCTTGCTTCAATTTTCTCATCTATGAAAATAAAGATTAATTTACTTTATGTGATTATATAATGCTATTTAATTCATACTACTAAAACAGCCTCTTAGTAAGCAAACACCTGAACATTCTCATCAGTTTAGGATGCTAAGTAATTCAAGCCTAAATAGGAGCTGAAAGGAGATGCGGCACAAAAGCCTGAAGACTCAATTTGTTTCTTTTGTTGACCTGCAGAGGGTGATGCTGCATAAACTGGAAGTGTCTATCTCACTCCTATAAGCTTCTTTATCTTACAGCTCATTGAAGTGCATATTTGAACAGGCTCAACATCAGGAGCAGTCATTCTTAAGGAAGAATTTCTTACTGATAGTAGCTAGGATTGCCTAAACAGAGATCTCTTTTAACTCTCAGATTCTAAGGACTCAGCACACCCTGGCACGTTCCTTCCTGCTCCTCAAGGGAAATCTTCCTCCCTGCATAGCCATGCTCAGTGACTTTTCTGCTACTTGGAATGCTCTTCACAGCAAGTAAGTAACATTATGTTCCATGCTCCTGCCTATATAGAAGGAATTTTGTTCTGAGGGTATCTGAATGGAAACACTGTCTCATTGTAGATAGGTGTGTCCTGGATTCACTGATTCTGCATTGATGTTGCAGGAGGAACTGGAGCCCAGTTAGTGACCCAGCCTGACGGTCACATCAATGTCTCTGAAGGAAACTGTCTGGAGCTGAGATGCAACTATTCTTATGGTGGATCTGTTTCTCTCTTCTGGTATGTCCAGTACCCCGGCCAAGGCCTCCAGTTTCTACTGAAGTATCTATCAGGGCCCACTCAGGTTAAAGGCATCAAAGGCTTCGAGGCTGAATTCAAAAAGGATGAAAATTCCTTCCACCTGATGAAAGTTTCAGCCCATTAGAGTGACTCTGCCAAGTACTTCTGTGTTTTGTGTGACACAGTGCCTGAGTCTGCAGGGGGAGCTGAACAAAAACCTTCGCAGACACTGTAGCTTAAAATACTCAGGGTCTCAGCCTGACCTGCTTTTAGAGAGGTCTCTGATCTGATGAAAGTGAGCAGAAGGAGAAGCAGAGACCTGGGGAGTGCTTGGTCCCTGAGGAAAAACAAGATTTTCAATGTGTCCCTTGTTTTCAGCTATGCAAGAGCAGACCTGGAATAGACCTGTATGGATAGTCTCCTTTTTCGTGGTGACATAGCATTCTGAAGGATCAGGATTCTAAGTTAATGTGTTGTGGTTGTTGTTTAGTCACTAAGTCAAGCCCAACTTTTTTACAGTTCCATGGATGGCAGTCCCCCAGGCTCCTGTCCATGAGATTCCCCAGGCAAGAATCCTGGAGTGAGTCACCATTTCCTTCTCCAGGAGATTTTCCCAACCCAGGGATCAAACCCATATCTTCTGCTTGGCAGGCGGGTTCTTTAGCACTGAGCCACCTGGGAAGCCCCAATTCAATGTGAGAAACACTAAACTTCCGATCTTTCGCCTTCTGAACTCTCTTCCAACATGCTCCTCCCACACCTCTTGCTTTACAGTTGATAGCACCTCCATTCTGTCCATATCTCTTGCTATAACTTTAGTTATCTTTGACTCTTATTGTTTTCTCACTGCTTACAGCTAACTCAGAGAAAAACCAGTTGGCTGTATCTTAAAAACTAATGCCAAATCAAACCACCGCTGCCGTTTTCACGGCTACTTCTTTGGTCAAACCACGCTCATCTCTCAAATGTATTACTCTGAAACCTAGTCTAAATATTATGACATACACACTCTTCAGCAAATGGTATTGGGAAAGTTGGATAACTGCATGTAAATCAACGCCGTTAGAACATACTCTCACACACCACACACAAAAATAAACTCAAAGTGGCTTAAAGACTTAAATATAAGACACAATACTATAAAACTCCTAGAAGAGAACATAGGCAAACCATTCTCTGACATAAATCTCACCAATGTTTTTTCAGGTCAGTCTCCCAAGGCAATAGAAATAAAAGCAAAAATAATCAAATGGGATCTAATAAAACTTACAAGCTTTTGCACAGCAAAAGAATTCATAAACAATACGAAGACCCAAGCTACAGACTGGGAGAAAATATTTGCAAATGTTGTGATGGACAAGGGCTTAATTTCCAAGATATACAACATTGCTAATTATATAAAAATGCAAATCAAAATGACAGTGAGGTATCACTTCACACCAGTAAGAATGGCCATCATCAAAAAAATCTACAAACAATAAACATTGGAGAAGGTGTGGAGAAAAGGGAACCCTTCTACACTGTTGGTGGGAATGTAAATTGGTGCAGTCACTGCGGAAAACAGTATGGAAATTCCTCAAAACACTAAAAGTAGAGTTCCTATATAACCAGCAATCCCTCTCCTGGGCATATACCCAGAGGAAAAGACAAGGTCCAAAAAGATACATGCACTCCAGTGTTCACTGCACTATTCACAATAGTCAAGACATGGAAGCAACTTAAATGTCCACTGACAGAGGAAAGGATAAAGAAAATATGGTACAGGTATACAATGGAGTATTACCCAGCCATTAAAGGGAATGAAATAAATGCCATTTGCAGCGACATGGATGGACCTAGAGATGATCATACTGAGATAAGCAAATCAGACAGAAAAGGAGAAATATTGTGTGACATTCCTTGTATACAGAATCTAAACAGAAATGATACAAGTAAACTTATTTACAAAACAGAAACATATCCACAGGCTTAGAGAATGAGCATATGGTTGCCAGGGGGGATGTCAGTCCAGTTCAGTTCAGTCGCTCAGTCGTGTCCGACTCTCTGTGACCCCATGAATCGCAGCACCCCAGGCCTCCCTGTCCATCACCATCTCCCGGAGTTCACTCAGACTCACATCCATCGAGTCCATGATGCCCTCCAGCCATCTCATCCTCTGTTGTCCCCCTCTCCTCCTGCTCCTCAATCCCTGCCAGCATCAGAGTTTTTTTCCAATGAGTCAACCCTTCGCATCAGGTGGCCAAAGTACTGGAGCTTCAGCTTTAACATCATTCCTTCCAAAGAAATCCCAGGGTTGATCTCCTTCAGAATAGACTGGTTGGATCTCCTTGCAGTCCAAGGGAGTCTCCAGAGTCTTCTCCAACACCACAGTTCAAACGCATCAATTCTTCAGTGCTCTGCCTTCTTCACAGTCCAACTCCACATCCATATGGGGGAAGAATGAGGAGAAAGAATAGTTAGGGAGTTTGGGATCAACACGTACACACTGCTATATTTTAAATGGATAACCAACAAAGTCTTACTGTATAGCACAGGGAACTCTGCCCAATGTTATGTGGGAGGGAAGTTTGGAGGATAATGGATACGTGCATATGTATGGCTGAGTCCCTTTACTGTTCACCTGAAAGTATCACAACTTTGCTGATTGGCTATATGTGTCACTGAGTCGTGCTGACTCTTTGTGACCCCATGAACTGCAGCCTTCCAGGCTCCTCTGTCCATGGAATTTTCCAGCCAAGAATACTGGAGTGGTTTGCCATTTCCTACTCTAGGGGAATAAAAAATAAAAAGCTTTACAAAAGTAAAGTTGATTAACTTTGTAAAAGTTAATTTTCATATAGAAAGTAAAAGGCAAAAAGAAGACTCCACCTATGAGCTTCATCTCATAAAAATATTTACTATGCACAGCTCAAATCATTTTCTAATTTCCTACCCTGTCTCCTTCTTCAACTTTTTTCTTGGTGTTTCTCTAGTTTTGTATGTACTATGCAGCATGTATTATGCAACACTATTTGAGTATGTATGTAATTTAATTATAATCATAACCTGGAAAGTAGAAATAATCCCTGATAAGTCAAGCAATATAAAGGCATTTAAGACAGTAGGTGTATGCATATTCCAACTCGATTGAATTATAGCAAAAAGTAGTTGATAAATACTTTAATCTTAGTTTTGTTACTTGTATACTGGGGTAGTTACAAGAAAGAAAGGAGCCATGGGACAGTGTTCAAAGATAGCAGATGGAAAAATGAGTCCAGTCTGGCTCATTTGGAGACTGCTGTGATACCCATGGAAAGAAAATAAAGATTCAAAGCATATGGCTTTTCAGCAAGATTCTGGACTATTCTGAATAACTGTAACTCAGAGGCTAAAATGTTTTTGGTTGCTGAGTATTGAGGAAGGATATATTTCACTTCTGAATTTCAATTATTAGGTGACATGTTTGATATGGTGGACTCTAGCCCTTTCGTTTTCTCCATTGTGTAGTCACATGCACTTGAGGAAAATTAAAGGATAACTAAAACAATTTTTTTAAAAAAATCACAAATCTCTCACTATTATGACTTCGTGAGCCAAGTACTTGAGTGTGAACCTGGAAACTTAGCAGCCATAAAGCCTTCATCACCAGAACAGAACCATCTGCTCTGATAAAGGGGACAAGATCTTATACAAGAGGTTGTTACTGTGAGCAACTAATTCACTTAAGGCATGTTCTTCAAATTTTACCAATAGAATAAAACAGAAATGGGGAAAGAAAGTTATTTTTATTATTGATTTCACCTAGGTCTTCACAAAAACCTTTCTTAAATATTTGAAGTTAATACATCTTCTTTTCCCTGAGATGGTTAACTGCCCTATAAGCTCGTTCTCAGGTAGCTCATTTCCAAGTGTGCAGGCATGTATGCGACCCCATGGATTGTAACCAGCCAGGCTCCTTTGTCCATGGAATTTTCCAGGCAAGTATAGTGGAATGGGTTGCCATTTTCTTCTTCAGGGAATCTTCCTGACCCAGGGATTGAACCTGTGTCTTTTGCATCTCCTGCATTGGAAAGCAGATTATTTACCACTGTGCACCTGGGAAGCCCAGGAGCAACAGTGTATATTGTTTGTTGACTACTTGTTCCCTCTCGCTCTTGCTGTGCTAACCTTTAGCCAGAGTGTACTTGCGATACTTCACCAAACTGTGGACTTTGGACGTAATGATGTGACCGTGTTTGACCAATAAAATGTGAGTGGATAGTTATATCCTAGTTAAAACTAAATATATTTACATGATATGTCTTTTTTTGTTTCTTCGCTGCACATACCAAACAGTAGTTGTCCTTTCAGGTTTTATTCCATAATGTGAAGCAGACACAAGTTTCAAAATGAAGAGACAACTCATGGGAGCAGACCTGGATCCGCTTGTGTGTAAGAGCAGAGCCACAGTGTTGGAATGGCAGCTGACCCACAAGTGACACACATGGACCAGTCATTAAGCTTTCTTCCTGTGAGCCACTGAGATTGTGAGGTTCTTTGTACTAAGTCTTATGCTAGTCAAAGGTGACTGATATATGAAGTCACATCAATCCTGTCTTCTCAATCTCTCTCACAGTCAACCACCTCTTTTTAGTTCCCTTGTTACTATCCTGGTTCATGTTCTCATAATCTCTCACCAAGTTGGTTGGAATAACTTCTCAAATATATCCTTTACCCATGAGCTCCTACCACTCCAATCTCTCTAAAGTAATCATTCTAAAACCCCATTTGGATTAGATTGCTATTCTATTTCAAGACCTTCTATAGCTCACCATGGCCCACAAGTGAAAATCAAGGTTTCTGTGGCCATCTACATTATTACTTCCAGGAAATTTTCATCTTCATCCCCACCACTACCCCAAGATTTCTAAACATCATACGTAATGAACTCACTTTAATATTTTCTTCTCATATATATTATTCTTTTCTCAACTTTGCAAAAGCGTACTCAACCTTCAGGACTCAGTAAATGTCACATTTACTTTTTAAAAGATTTTCCACCTTATATTTTATTTGTCTTCTTCCTTTTTTAGTATTTTGTACACAATTTTGCAATAGCAATATTTACAATGTTATGAATATTGTTTGGTTTTTAACTCTTTACTAGTACAAGTTTCTCAAGGATAGGGGCCATTCCATACTATTATTTAATCTCACCCATTATTACTGTCCCTGACATCCAAGGAACATTCAGCAGATGGGCCTACAGCTTGACCACAGGGTGCTTTTGACATGTGCCCTGATGAATGAGAGCTTGTTTGTGAAGCTGGATTGTACAGGTGGACTGGAAACCTTCCATTGTGGAAACCCTTGAGGACACCTTAACTTCATTACATCCCTGAAACCAACCCATGTCTATGTTTCCCACTCTTATGTACTTAAACTATAATCCCCAGAAGACAATGTGATTCCATCCAGCCACACGAATCATACAGTCTTACAGAAATTTGCCTCCATGTATTTGTGTTTTTAACATCAACAGTAAATGAAATGATGAATGAAATTTTTTCATATTTCTATAACATATCATTTATATCTTTGACTCTGTACTCTCCTAAAATAGCCAACCTACCACATTTGATGAGTCATGGTAGGTGACAATAAAGACAATTCGTATCATTAAATGAATCTTCCTCAACTTTCTGCATTCTAGGTAAAACATTCCTGTTTTACACATATAGTTTACGTTCTCTCCCATAATAATAAAAAAGGTGTCTCTCTTACTTTGAAATGGTACCCCTCTGCCCAAATGCTTTACCCACAGTATTCTGTCTGAATTCTCTGCACTTCAGCCCACCAATCATACAAACTTTAGTCTGACTTTTCAACATTTTCTTTCTGATTTCCTCCCAGCAATTAAAATATTCAAACTTTCTCATCTTAAAATATATTTAATATTCCCACAAACCCATATATGCCTCTCCAACAACAAATCTTTTTTTTTTTTTTTTGCCACCTGTTCCTTGAAAGACCTACAAGATGACAGATATCATTCTTTTTATTATTTTTTAAAAATTTTAAATTGAAGGATAATTGCTTCACAGAATTTTGTTGTTTTCTTTAATACATCAACGAGAATCAGTCATGGGTACACCCATGTCCCCTCCCTCCCAGAACTCCCTCCCATCTCCCAGAACTCCCTCCCATCTCTCTTCCCACCCCAGCCTTCAGCCTGTCCCAGAGCCCCTGTTTCAGTTCCCTGTTCCCTCAGCCTCTCTTCGGAATCTTACAGCAAATCCCCATTGGCTATCTGTTTTACACATGGTGTTGTAAATTTCTATGTTACTCTGTCCATACACCTCCCCTTCTCCCTCCTCTTCTCCTACCTTGTCCGTAGGTCTGTTCTCTATGTCTGTTTCTCCATTGCTACCCTGAAAATAAATTCATCAGTGCCATCTCTTCAGGTTTTATATATATGTGTCAGTATATGATATTTATATTTCTCTTTCTGATTTACTTCACTCTATATAATGGGCTCTAGTTTCATCCCCTCATTAGAACAGATTCAAATGCATTCCTTTTAATGGTTGAGTAGTATTCCATTGTATATATGTACCAGATTCTTTATCCATTCATCTGTCGATGGACAGCTAGGTTGCTTCCATGTTCTAGCTACTATAAAGAGAGCTGCAGTGAACTTTAGGGTACATGTGTCTTTTCAATTTGGGTTTCCTCAGGGTGTATACCTAGGAGTGGGATTTCTGAGCCATATGGTAGTTTTATTCCTAGCTTTTTAAGGAGCCTCCATACCTTCTTCCATATTGGCTGTATCAAGAGTGTTCCCTTTTCTCCACATACTCTCCAGAATTTATTGTTTGTAGACTCTTTGATGATAGCCATTCTGACTGGTGTGAGGTGGTATCTCATTGTAGTTATGATTTGCATTTCTCTGATAATGAGTGATGTTGAGCATCTTTTCATGTGCTTGTTAGCCATCTGTATGTCTTCTTTAGATAAATGTCTCTTCAGGTCCCTTTCCCACTTTTTGATAGGGTTGCTTTTTTTTTTTTTTTTTTTGTATTGAGTTGTATGAGCTGCTTGTATATTTTGGAAATTAATTCTTTATCAGTTGTTTCCCTTGCTATTATTTTCTTCCATTCTGAGGGTTGTCTTTTCACCTTGTTTGTAGTTTCCTTTGTTGTGCAAAAGCTTTTAAGTTTACTTAGGTCCCAATTGACTATTTTTGTTTTTATTTCCATTACTCTAGGAGGTGGGTAATATGTGATCAAGTATTCTGCTTATGTTCTTCTCTAAGAGTTTAATACTTTCTTGTCTTACATTTAGGTCTTTAATCCATTTTAAGTTTATCTCTGTGTATGGCATTAGGTAATGATCTAATTTCATTCTTTTGTACATCACTGTCAAGTTTTCCCACCGCCACTTATTGAAGAGGCTGTCTTTGCCCTACTGTATATTCTAAGGTACCCATAGGTGTGTAGGTTTATCTCTGGGTTCTCTATCTTTTTCCATTGGTCTGCTTTTCTGCCAGTACCATACTGTCTTGATGACTGAGCTTTGTAGATAGTGTGAAGTTAGGAAGGTTAATTCCTCCAGATCCATTTATCTTTCTCAAAACTGCTTTGGCTATTCAGGGTCTTTTGTGTTTCCATATGAATTGTGAAATTTTTTGTTCTAGTTCTGTGAAAAAGCCATTGGTAATTTCATAGGGATCACATTGAATCCCTAGATTGCATTTGGCAGTATTGTCATTTCACAATATTGATTATTCCCACCCAGGAACATGGACTATCTCCATCTGTTTATGTCATCTTCGATTTCTTTCATCAGTATCTTATAGTTTTCCATATACAGGTATTTTGTTTCCTTAGATAGGTTTGTTTCTAGATATTTTATTCTTTTTGTTGCAATGGTGAATGATATTGATTCCTTAATTTTTCTTTCTGATTTTTTATTGTTAGTATATACGAGTACAAGTGTTTTCTGTGTTTTGGCCTTGTTTCCTGCAACTTTGCTGAATTTGCTGATAGCTCTAGTAATTTTCTGATAGTTTCTTTTGAGTTTTCTATGTATAGTATCATGTCATCTGCACCCGTGAGAGTTTTACTTCTTCTTTTCTGACCTGGATTTCTTTTATTTCTTTTTCTTCTCTAATTGCTGTAACTAGGACTTCCAAAACTATGTTGAATAATAGTGATGAGAGTGGACACCCTTGTCTTGTTCCTGATCTTAGAAGGAAACCTTTAGTTTTTCACCATTGAGAATAATGTTTGCTGTGGAATTTTCATATATGGCCTTTACTATGTTGAGGTAGGTTCCTTCTATGTCCACTTTTTGGAATCATTTTCATCATAAATATATGCTGTATTTTGTCACAGGTTTTTTCTGCATCTATTGAGATGATCATATGGTTTTTAATCTTTCAATTTGTTGATATACTATATCATAGTTGGTTGATTTGCATATATTAAAGAATCCTTGCATCCCTGGAATATACCTGATTTGATCATGATGTATGAGTTTTTTAATGTGTTGTTGGTTTCTGTTTGCTAGAATTTTGTTGATGATTTTTGCACTATGTTCATCAGTGATATTGGCCTGTAATTTTCTTTTTTCCTGGTTTTGGTATCAGGGTGATTGTGGCCTTGTAGAATGTGTTTGGAAGTGTTCCTTCCTCTTCAATTTTTTGGAAGAGCTTCAGAAAAAATAGTATTAGTTCTTCTCTGAAAGTTTGATAGAATTTCCCTGTGAAGCCATCCCGCCCTAGGCTTTTGTTTTGGGGGAGATTTTTATCACTGTTTCAGTTTCAGTGTTTGTAATTGTGCTGTTCATAATTTCTATTTCTTCCTGGTTCAGCCTTGGGAGGCTGATCTTTTCTAACTATCTGTCCATTTCCTATAGGTTGTCCATTTTATTAGCATATAGTTGCTCATAATATTCTCTTATGATCCTTTGTGTTTCTGCATTGTCTGTTGTAACCTCTCTTTTTTCATTTCTAATTTTATTAATTTGATTTTTCTCCTTTTCTTTTCTTGATGAATCTGGCTAGTGGTTTGTCAATTTTGCTAATCTCAAAGAACTTAGTTTTATTTATCTTTGCTATTGTTTCCTTCATTTCTTTTTCATTTATTTCTGCTCCGATTTTTATGATCACCTTCCTTCTGCTGACTTTAGGGGATTTTTGTTCTTCTTTTTCCAGCTGCTTTAGATGTAGAGTTAAGTTGTCTATTCAATGCTTTTCTTGCTTCTGAGCTATGATTGTATCGCTATAAACTTCCCTCTTAGAATTGCTTTTGCTGAGTTCCATAGCTCTTGGATATTCGTGTTTTCATTGTCATTTGTTTCTAGGAATCTTTTTATTTCTTTTTTTTATTTCCTCAGTAACCTCTTTGTTATTTAGTAATGTATTGTTTAATCTCCATGAGTTTGTGTTTTTTTGCTTTTTTTTTTCCTGTAGTTGATATCTAGTCTCATAGCATTGTGATTAGAAAAGATACCTGATACAATTTCAATTTTCTTAAATTTACTGAGGCTTGATTTGTGGCCCAAGATGTGGTCTATCCTGGAGAATATTCCATATGCACTTGAGAAGAAAGTTATTCTTCTACATTTGGATGGAAAGTCTTGGAGGTATCAATTAGGTCCATTAGGTCTAATGTTTAATTTAAGGTTTGTGTTCCTTATTGATTCTGTTTTGATGATTTGTCCATTGATGACAGTGGGGTGTTAAAGTCCCCTGCTATTACTGTGCTGATGTTGATTTCTCCTCTTATGCCTGTTAGTGTTTGCCTTCTGTATTGAGCTGCTCCTGTGTTGGGTGCATAGACATTTACAATTGTATGTCTTCTTGGATTGATCCCTTGATCATTATGTAGTGTCCTTCTTTGTCTCTTATGATATTCTTTATTTTAAACTCTATTTTGTCTGAAATAAGGATTGCCACTCCAGCTTTCTTTTGGTTTCCATTCACATGGAATACCTTTTCCCATCCCTTTACTTTCAGTCTGCCTGTGTCTCTAGGTCTGAGGTGGGTCTCCTGTAGGCAGCATATATATGAGTCTTAGTTTTGTATCCATTCAGTCAGTCTGTATCTTTGGTTGGTGAATTTAATCCATTTACATTTAAGGTAATTATTGATACATATGTTCCTGTTGGCATTTTCTTCATTGTTTTGGATTTGTTTTTGTAGGTCTTTCTTTTCTTTTGTGTTTACTGCCTATGTAAGTCCCTTTTGGTATTTGTTGCAAGGCTGGTTTGGTGGTGCTGAATTCCCTTAATTTCTGCTTGTTCATAAAGCTTTTGATTTCTCCATCAATTCTGAATGAGATCTTTGCTGGGTATAGTAATCATGGTTGTAGATTTTTCTCTTTTAGTACTTGAAATATATCCTGCCATTCCTTTCTGCTCTATGGAGTTTCTATTGAAAGATCCTCTGTTAATCATATGGGTTTTCCCTTGTATGTTACTTGTTGCTTTTCCCTTGCTGCTTTCAATACTCCTTCTTTGTGCTTAATCTCAATTAGCTTGATTAATATGTGTCTCAATGTGTTTCTCCTTGGGTTTAACCTGTAGGGGACTTTCTGGGCATATTGGACTTGATTGACTATTTCCTTTCCCATCTGAGGAAGTTTTCAACTATAATTAATTCAAAATTTTTCTCATTGCCTTTTTTTTTTCTTCTTCCTCTGGGACCCCTATAACTCGAATATTGGTGCATTTAATATTGTCCCAAAGGTCTCTGAGGCTTTCCTCAAGTATTTTCATTCATTTCCCTTTATTTAGCTCTTCAGAAGTTATTTCCACCGTTCTATCCTCTAGCTCACTTATCCATTTCTCTGCCTCAGTTATTCTGCTGTTGGCTCCTTTTAGAGTGTTTTTACTTTCAGTAATTGTGTTATTCATCTCTGTTTGCTTATTCTTTATTTCTTTAATGTTCTTGGTGATTGTATTAGATGTCATTCTTGTTATTGTTTTATTATATGGCAAAGGGAAGATTTGCAGATGTAATTAAAGTGCCTAATCAGTTTGAACTTGAGTGAATCAATAGGGAGATTGTCTTTGGTGGGCATAATTTAATCAGGTAAGCTCTTTCAAAGACGGCTTAAGCTTTTTCTCAGATTAGAGAGATTTACCCAGGCTTGAGGGAGCAAGCTGTTCTGAGGGCTATGGCTATGAGGAAATGAATTCTGCCACAATCACATGAGTTTGGAAGAGGACCCTCAAACCTCAGACAAGACCACAATGTGTTGACTCCATGATTGCAGATTTGTGAGATCCAGCTTAGCTGTGCCCTGACTTCTGACATACAGAAGCTATGAGATAAATGGATGTTGTTTTAAATCACAAAGTTCATGATAGTTTATTACACAACAAAAGGAAAATAACAGGCTTAATAAATGTGTTAAGTGTTAGTTCATAGTGCTTAGAATTGGCTATAGAATAAGAAAACTTGAAATATAATGAAATCTTGTAGCACATAGTAACTTGATAGAAAATTCTCAAATTTGACTCTAATCCTAAAAATATTCATGCATTACTAAAAATAAACTGTGAATATTAAAAAAAATATATATCAAGTATTCTAGGAGTAAAGACTAAATTATCTTTATTTTCTCTAGATAGGAAGTATTAACAAATTTACGTCATATGAAGAAACAAATTATGGAGCCAAAGAACACAGAAACAAAAGGTATTATAGAAATGTGTCAGGGAAATAACGACTGAAATATTGTATAATTTTCTAGATATAGACTGCTTGTGGTATTTGTTTTAGAGATTGTAATTTCCTATAGTTTTACTTCTCATTCTAAAACTTATTTTATATTCAATTTTATTCATAATTTTTTGTTTTTGTTTACAATTTTATAACTTTCAGATCCTACAAATTATAATTTCTCTTCTCTGCATAATTTTAATGCTTTAAATTTAACTATACAAAGGCAGGAAGGAAGTGAAAAAGGTTCACAAAAATGTGAACTTCTCTTTATTTCTCCATCAGGCTGATAGAGGAGGCTGTTGAATAAATTGGAAGTGGCTTTCTGTATAAGATTAGAATAAATTCACAAAAACTTTCTTTCTCTACAGTTTAAAGAGATATTCTGACATTTTTTACACAATGATATGTAAAGCATCTCAGACACTAGAGGCAAGCAGTTCTGTTAAGACAGCCTCTCTTCCTAACACTCCATACAATCCCCTTCAGGAGGAGAAATCTAAATCTTCTGTCGTACCTCAACCTCAGAGCAACCTGGGTTCAAATCAGCCAGTCTTCAGACTCTTGTTTGTGCAGGATCTCCAAGAAAGGTTCTCACCACTTCTTCACTGCTCTGCCGTGACTGTGGGGTCCACCTTGAGGTGCTTTGGTTCCTGACTGACTGGCATTCCATTTGACTCCCTTGTCTGCACATGGAACATTGCTCCAATTTGACTTTGAATAGAGACGTTTTGTTTTAGCTGAGTTCACTGATTCAGCATTGATGTTTCAGGAGGAGCTAGATCCTAGTCAGTGACCCAGCCTGATGGCCACCTCACTGCCTCTGAAGGACCCCCTCTGGAGCTGAGGTGCAACTACTCATCTTCTGCTCAAACTAATCTCTTCTGGTACGTGCAGTACCCTAGCCAAGGACTCCAATTTCTCCTGAAGTATACATCTAAAGACAGCCTGTTTCAGACATCAACTGTTTTGAGGCTGAATTTAATAGGAGTGAGAACTCCTTCCACTGGAGGAAAACATCAGTCCATTGGAAAGACAGCCTAGCACTTCTGTGCTCTGAGTGACACAGTGCCTGGGACTTCAAGGGGAGCTGAACACAAAACTCCTGAGATCCGGTAGCTTAAAAGACTCAGGGTCTCAGACAGTGTCATTTTTAGGAAGTTGGCATGTTCTTTGAAGGCAAACAGAATCCTGGAAGAGTTTGGTTCTCAAAAACATCTTGGATTATTTTTCTTTCTTTTTTTTTGGTTGTTGTTTGTTTTACAAAAGAAAAAATATCTTGTTTTCTTAAGTTCAGTGTTCTCCATGGAATTGATGATGGTAGGTGGCGCTTCCTGTCAGTGTCACCTGAGCAGGGTTTGTTGGCTGAGCTGATTGGTTGCAGGAGCAGGAATTTCCAGGCAAGTCATGACCCTCACCACCCAGGGTTTACTGTGTATCTTAAGGTGAAAATTTCCCAGCAACAAAGCAAAGTGTCATGAAGAGGCAAGTGGACACTGTGCTGGGGCTTCTGTTTGCCCAAGTTTGCTGTGAGTTGGGGCTGCCCCACAGGGGAATCTGAAGGATTGAGTAGCTGTAGTGTTGTGGGAGGGAGAAGCAGGAGCTCGCAAGTTCTACAGACTTTCTATCCCCATCATTCCTGAGGGCACTTTCAGGGTTTTGCAGGAGCTCTGTGGCTCAGCTGGTAAAGAATCGCCTGCAATGTGGGAGACATGGGTTCGATCCCTGGGTTGGGAAGATCCCCTGGAGAAGGGAAAGGCTACCCACTCCAGTATTCTGGCCTGGAGAATTTCATGGAGTGTATATAGTCCATGGGGTCGCAGAGAGTGGGACATGACTGAGCGGCTTACACTACACTACTGTGACCCTCACCTGTGATTGTTTCGCTCTTTCTCATCAAGTGTGAGAGGGGTGGAGTGGAGCAGAGTCCTCCAGCCCTGAGTCTGCAGGAGGGAGCCAACTCTACACTGTGGGTAATTTCTCCACCCTCACAGACGATGTGTAGTGGTTCCGTCAGAACCCCGGGGGCCTCATCCGACTCTCATCCGTCTGTTTTACATTCCTTCAGGGACAAAGCAGGATGGAGGATTAAACACCATGACGGCACCCACAGAACGCCGAGGCTCACTGCATGTTTCCTCTTCACAGACCACACACTCAGGCACTTTCTTCTGGGCTGTGCAGCGCAGTGCTCCCCAAGCACATGCAGCCCGTACTCACACCCTCCGCGCGGCTCAGCCCCTCCTCCAGCCGCAGTCGCACCATGACGCCCTTACCGGGTATTTGCACTGTTTAGTATTTCTTACCTACACTGGGACAGTTTTAACCACAAACATTTTTTGGCCCAGCGAATTTGGGATTTTGTCTTTTCCACTTAAATATATATCTCCTATATTTCCTTCTGCACTAGAACCTCTGACTTGTAGCTAGGAGAGTACCTAGATAAGATGAGATTTAATGTAAATATTTAAACACAATATGTTGGACACCAAAACGATAAAAAGTGAAA
Source organism: Aepyceros melampus (assembly GCA_006408695.1). Taxonomy (NCBI): domain Eukaryota; kingdom Metazoa; phylum Chordata; class Mammalia; order Artiodactyla; family Bovidae; genus Aepyceros; species Aepyceros melampus. Next base: position 68,411 of record SJXQ01005698.1, read on the forward strand.
GTGTCTAAAAGGAGAGAAAATGACTCCAATAAAGATGTTATCCAGTTTAGCTGGGTGTCTCAAAAATATTCAAATCTGCCTTGCCATATTTGCAAATACAAATAACTCACAATTGCAATTACATTTGCAAATTGCAAATACTCACATCTCATCCTATGACTGGGGCAAAGCAAACAGAAAATATTTGTTCAGTGTTCATGTATGAATTGATCACTTGAAACAAATTTATCCTCTTTCAGTTCTGGATGCAATGAGTCTAAAATCAGTTTCACTGGCTACAGTCAAGTTCTTGGCAGAGTTGATTCTTTCCCTTCACTGCATATTACCTAGTTTTAATTTATTTATTTTATAAGTGGACGTTTCTACCTCTTAGTCCCCTTCACCTATTTCACCCCGACACCCACCCCTTTCCCCTGTAGTAACCAGTAGTTTGTTCCCTATATGTCTGAGTCTGTTTCTGTTTCGTTATATTTGTTAATTTGTTTACTTTTTTGATTTCATATAAAAGTGAAAGCATACAGTATTTGGCTTTCTCGATCTGACATTTCACTAAGTGCAATATCCTCCAGGTTTATCATGCTGTCCCAACTGGCAAAGTTTTATTCTTTTTTATGGCTAGTAATAGTCTATTGTATACAGACACACACACACACACACACACACACACACACACATACACACACACTCACACATATATATCTTCTAGATCCATTCATATGACTGAAAACTGAGGTTGTTTCTAACTATCTTCACTATTGGAAATAATGTTGCAGTGAACATTTGGGTGCATAGATATTTTTGAATTAGTGTTTTTGCTTTCTTCTGATCCCCAGGAATGGAATTGCTGAATCATATAATGCAAGTGCATGCTAAGTCATTACAGTCGTGTTCGACTCTTTGCAACCTCATGGAAACATAGATCATCAGGCTTCTCCATCTCTGGAAATTTTCCCAGCAAGAATATTCGAGTGGGCTGCCATTTCCTACTCCAGGGGATCTTCCTGACCCAGGGATCGAAACTGTGTCTCCTGCATTGAAGGTGGATTCTTTATCGCTGAGCCACTTGGGAAGCCCTGAATTATATAATAGTTATATTTTTATTGTTTTGGGGAATCTTCATATTGTTTTAAATAGAGGCTATACCAGCTTACTTTCCCAGCAGGAATACACAAGTTTTCCTTTTTCTCCACATCCTTGACAGTACTCAATTATGTTTCATTTTTGTCATGATAGTATTCTGGTAGGAGTGAGGTGATATCTCATTGTGATTTTGATTTGCATTTACCTAATGATTAGAGATGCTGAACATCTTTTCATGTGTCTGTTTGCCATCCGTATGTTTCTTTGGAAAAATGCCTATTCATGTCCTCTGCCTGTGGTTTTGACATTGTGTGCAAAATTTTTTTATATATTCTGGACATTATCCCCTTATTGACCAATCGCTTCCAAATATTTCCTCCCATTTGATAGGTTGCCTTTTTTGTGTGTTGATGGTTTCTTTCACTGTCAAAATATTTTAATTTAATTAGGTACTATTTTCTTTGTTGTTTCTTTTTTGTCCTTGCCTGAGGAAGTAAACTCAAAAATATAGCAAAGATGAATGTCATAAAGCATGTTGCCTATACTTTCTTTAAGAATTTATGAGTTCAGGTCTTATATTTAAGCCTCTAATCCATTCTGAGTTTATTTTTATTATATGCTGTGAGAAAATATTCTAATTTCATTCTTTAACATGTAGCTGTCTAGTTGTCTAACACCACTTATAGAAGAAGCAGTCTTTCCCCCAATTGCTTATTCTTGCCTCCTTTGTTATAGATTGATTGACCACGTATACAAGGGTTAAAATCCAGATTCCCTATTCTGTTCCATTGACTGAATCTCTGTTTTTGGGCCAGCAATGTATATTTTAGATTATAACACCTTTGAAGCATATTTTGATGTCAGGGACTGTGATACCTTCAACTTTGTTCTTTTTTTTTCCAAAATTGCTTTGACTATTTGTGGTCTATTGTGGTTCTATACAAATTTTAGGATTATTTGTTCTAGTTGCATGAAAAATGCCATGACTATTTTGAGAGGGGTTGCATTAAATCTATAGATTGCTCTAGTTCAGAGGACATTTTAACATTGTTTATTCTTAAAACCCATGAATATGAAATATGTTTATATTTACTTGCATTATCTTCAGTTTTCTTCATCAATAGCTTTCAGAGTGACATCAGGACAATTCTAGGGCACATGATCTAATAAGTACAATTCTCCCTGTAGAGACAACAAGACTGAGTATCCTGATCCTCCTCAAAGTCTAATAAATAAGATTCAATGTCGGATTTCAAAAGAACAATATTTTATTCCTGTTACAGTTTCATAAAAACACATACAGATGAATAGATTCTGAAAGTCAAAAGAACTGACGTTTCTTCATTTCATGTTAAAGTAATTTTATTTACCAAAAAATCTAAATAGAGCCCTAAAACACAGTTAAGAAAAAAAAAAAGATAAGTTAATTATTTTAGACAAGATAGCTTTCACGAAGAAAGCTGAAAATCTGTGGGTTTTGAAAAAATCATTGTTTCTGAATGGAGGAAATGTAAGTATAGGCTAAATGAATGACCAGTAAGTAAGTTACAAAAAGAGTTCATAGCCTATAGTAAATTCTATCTTAAATGAGCTGGTAAAATTATTTTACTGAATGATTATCAATATTTGTCAACTTGTTTAAAATTCAGTTCCCCTTAGCTCATATCTTTAATGCTAATTGCTTTTTCCATACTCCTTTTCAGGACCTGCCTAACCAGGAAAAGACAAGTAGACAAAATAGAGTTTGTGGTGAGCCAGACTTTTTCCCATATGTGCACAGACCACGTGGCCTATGAACATGACAACCCCCACTTCCGGTTGGGGGGAGTCACATGGGTACGGGGTAGTAAGTATATCTGCTGCCAGGCACTCAAAGACACTGAACTCTCCGCTTGAGGCAGAAACTCAGCACATTTGTACAGGGAAATCCATGCCTCATGCCGCTCTCCAGCCTGCTCTGGGTGTTCCTGGCCTTCACTCTCTCTGGTAGGGATGCTTCCAAACATGGGTGCATGTGTTCAGGGTGAAAGGACTGCACACAGGTGCGTGGTGCTTCGCAGGGACTTGGGAGGAAAGGAGGGTTGGAGAAAAGCATACTTATTATGATTTCAATTTGGGTTTTCTTTGGGTCCCAAATTAGTCTAATTCCTACATTATTTTGTTCATTACTTCAGCTGTGTTTCCTGATTTTTTCCCCACAGGATCTGGTGTGGCGCAGAAAGTTATTCAAGACCAGCCAGAGGTATCCAGTCAACTGGGACAGTCAGCCACCCTGAACTGTCGGTATGCAACAACCTGGAGCTATTACTACGTGTTCTGGTACAAGCTGCTTCCCAATGGAGAGATGATTTACCTTATTCATCAGGTTTCTTCTGGCCAGAATGCAAGGAATGGCCGCTACTCTGTAAATATTCAGAAAGCTCGCAAATCTATCAGCCTCACCATTTCAGATTTACAGCTGGAAGATTCTGAGAGTATTTCTGTGCTTTCTGGGAGCTCACAGTGCTCCAAGTAGTGGGAATAGCTAAACAAAAACCCCAGAGTTTAGTAAAAGAGAGCGTCCCTGATGCAGAACTCCAGCTGAAATATGCACCTGCAGAACTCAGACCAGAAATGGTAGTTGTGTGGTTGCTTAATCTGTGGTCTGGAAGCTCTTTTTAAGTTACTTAGGAACAGATGTCCAGACTAACTTTCTAGTAATATATTCTCAGTCTTGATTTTTTTAATTTTATATCAATCATACAGAACATGTACACAGTTGTCTAAATTTGAAAACTTACCCTGTAATAATTTAATGTGGCAACTGCACCTAAAAATTCTCACATCATAAAGCTGGGTTTAATTTTCAGAAATTATCATGAATATAATTTCCTTAATCTTTTCTTCTTAGGTTTTGTTTCAGCTAGGGTACAATCAGAAAAGTAGAACCACAGTGATACAGAAGAGACTCATTTTAAGGAATAGAACTCTCAGGCAATTGCTAGAGGTGGTGGAGTTTATACAAAGCTGTTATCTTTGCATCTTGTGCTGAGTCTGAATTTACTTTAAATCAACTAGAGTGCCATTTGGAAAGGAAAATTGGATATGGACAAAAGCATGGGAAAACTGACATTTAAGGACATTCTAGAACCCATGAGGATGATTGAAACCCACAAAGAGAAACTAAAAACTTGTCTGTCTCTCACCTCCTTCAATCTCACGGTAGTGGGTGACCTTCAGGAGAAGTGGATATTTAACATCATGCTATGTGCACATTTGGCCCAAGACAGAGAGATGATGATGAGGAGGAGAGCTGGTTGGAGGTTAAGGAGTTGTCAGTCAACAATAAGATGAGCTAGCAGATCAGCAGCAACACGTGTGAGCTGCACAGTGACTGGAGCCCTGCACCAACCAGCAGGGCATAAAAAAATGTGGCTACTTTATGACAACTACCTTCTAAACCTTGCACAATCTTTTTTATGGCCAACTCTAACCCAAAATAATACAGAGAATCAATTCTGAGTCACAGATTTCCAGCTAATAGAGACACTACAAAGCTATTCCAGTAGCTTCTATGTCAACTGGTCATCCATCTATACCTCTTTTAACAACACACTTTCAAATAAAGAAAACAGCAAAACTATGCTTCTTGTTAATACGATTATTATTCCCCATTTGACCATAATCAACGTAACCTTCTCCTGAAAAGAGTATACCAAGTTTGTACATGCGTACTAAGTTGCTTCAGCCACATCCGACTTTTCATGACCCTATGTACTGTAGCCACCAGGCTCCTCTGTCCATGAGAGTCTCCAGGCAAGAATACTGGAGTGGGTTGCCACACCCTCTTCAAGGGATATCAAGTTCACTTATCCATTTTTGGGTGGTGTTCTTTCCTTTTATACCTCATGCACACTGTCCCATTGGATCCTGCATCTTAACTACTGAGATACAATCAGATACAATATTAACTTGTATTTTGCACATCATCTATTTCCATAGGCAGGCAAGTGGGGGAGAGATTTTAAAATGGTTACTCTATACATAAACATATTCATATCAAACTGAAAAAGAGATTGTCATAATTACTGTCAACTTAAAAAATATTCACAATCAGAAGTTGAGAGTTACATTTTATCTGGTGGGAATTTTTAGGATTTCAAGCCTGGGAGATAGCATCTCAAGTA